>JBBMOE010000032.1:7267752-7457568 GCA_037975065.1 Chaetodon trifasciatus
AGAGAGAGAGAGAGAGAGAGAGAGAGAGAGAGAGAGAGAGAGAGAGAGAGAGAGACTTTTGATTAACTTGACAGGAAATCCATAAATAGTCATGTACTTATAAACCCAGTACAGTAGTAGAGTGGAACAGTACAGAGGAAAAGCGCATGAAGTGTGCATCATCTGCATATGAGACAAACCTTTGGGCAAGTGTTGCCTCTTCTCTTGGGCCCCCCACCCACAACAGTGTCAGATCTCTCCACATGTCTGAGAGATGCTGCCTTCCATGCACATGGAAGCATAGGAGATGCAAGCATCCTTCTTCAAAAAGCACTCATGTCACATGGAGGACTGAACACATTTCTTTTGATTTTTGAACTTCACACATGGCCAACAAGCATTCTCTTGTGATCAGTGACGAGATGGTGAATGTGTGTAAAACGTCATAAGAACAATATCTATGATTTGATTATTGTTGTGATCAGGGTGGAGGTATTAAAATGCAATCACTGCTATTTTTTCCCACCTGTGGTTGCAACTGCAACATCTCTTTGTCTGCAAAACATACTTGCTTACAGGTGGCAACCTGTAGGCAAGTGTGGAAAGGCTGGTCCGCCTAAGCCTGCAGAAACCTTCAGCTGTCGAGTTAACAAAGGTGAACACTTTACAAGTCACGATTGGCTTCCTGCATCTGAAATTGTCTTGGTAATGTGAAGTTATTTATTCATTCACTCTAGTTAGTTAGTTGGGTTGTTAGGAACAGAGTCAGTGGAGATTTCAGCACCAGCAGCAGAGGACAGAGCCGCAGAAGGCAGGGCTGATGGAAGATGTCACTGTGGCTGATTGATTTCATGTTATGTGTCCTGTGAGATATTCTGGTCCTTATTGTTTATCGATAAAGCACAGGGGAAAAGAAGATTTCACTGATTGGCTTCTTTCTAATGAAGCACTTAAGCCCAGTGTTGTTAAAACGTGTCCAAACAATAACCACCGCCAGAAGCCCAGCCCAAAACTCCTGGGGCGTGTGCGCTGGGGAGCAGCTCAGCAGCTGAGGAAATGATGGCAGGCTTTCTTCAAGCAAGTCGGTTCCTTGCTAAAACGTGACTCCTCTAGCTGGAACTTATTTCATCAGTCTAAGCAATTTTATGGAAGTAGTTGCCAAGCAACAGTAATGAGAAAATTAGGACGAATCCTTAAATTATTACTGGGCACGCGACATTTTACTGCCTGTAACAAAATGTGAGACATAAAATAACCATTAGATTTGGCTCTATGTCATGATCTGTCCGTTGAGTCCTCTTTTTCAGTGACTGAATCATTTACAAGAGAAACTGACGCAAACGCAGCATTACGCACGGACGTCATCGCCTTTGCGCGCAACAAGCAGTCGTTTCCCTCCAGCTGTTCTTATACAACACCATACCCAGGTAACTTTAAATGCTACTTAACGCATTTAACAATAGAACTGACTGATAATGATGTTGCACCCATTGGGCGATTTGCATTTTTGGTGCGTGGTCACACCACACAAACTCGGATATGTTTGTTGCGAATGCCCGTGTACTTTTTAGTCCAAGTTCAACATGACATTCATTTTAATACAGTTTTACTTCACAGACAGAACTTGTAATGGCTATATGATGACCACCCCGCGCATATTGTTACCTCCCCACCGAAAATAAGAACATCAATTGGCTCATCAGTGGGGAAAAACAAACAAAAAAAGCTTACCTGCACTTGGTATATTACAAAAAAAGTTCGTGTTATAGAGGTACCGAACTTATGCGACTTTGTTTTACCTTCGATGCAGCAGATCCTCCACAGCCCGGAGTGCGTCAGGTCGCCTCGGACTTTCTTGGTTTGCAGCTGGGTTTCGTCCGTGGTGGCATTAGTGGCGTTGCAGATGTGCGCGCGGGAGTACAGCCAGTAGTCGGTGCCGATGGCGATGGTCATGAGACTGAAGGCGGCAAAGGCCCCCACGATGGCAAGCAAAGTCTGAACCCCTCGGTCACACCATGCCATGTCGTCTCATAATGTGTGGATCCTCCACAGCAGCTTACGCACATGAGCGCACGGTGCCCATGGTGATGGTCAGAGGACGCGTCTCGCGTTTTTTCCTCTGATCAAGCCAAGTCTCGATCCTTAAATGCTCGATTCGTGCTCCTCTACTCCCTGCACTTCAGTCGGAGTTCAATCCAAGTTTCCGAGTTTGACATGACCGCAGCAGTCGTTTAATTCCTCTGAGTTGACTGGCCATATCTTCTGTGATGCTACAGATGGAAAAATTTAAAGACATTCTTTGAACAAGCATACTTTTATGATAGAGTAAAAGAAGGTTCATAAAATGTTATCAACCACACACCGCTATGACTTCTTTACTGTTTACTACTCAGTATTAAAGTGCACGGTTTCACAAAGGACCCAGCATCGTTCATCCAGACCACACCTTCCACGGCTGCAGCCAAACCAATGGGAAACGGCGGTATGAGCAGCTGCTGGAGGAAGAAAACATCAGACCTACATTAACATGTACAGTAGACAGCAGGAGAATTAGGAGACTTTGTGTGGGGAGCAAAAAATTGCTCAGGGTTTACAGTTATACTTTCACACAGTTAAATAAAATACATCCAAGCAGGAATACTCGCCCACAAACACAACAAACACATAGAGAACATACACACATTACGCTGCCTGCAGTTCAGAAACTGGGTTTCAAATGGCTTTCAAAGCATCCAGATATCAAGCAAAGGGGAAAAAACACCACCACTGACAGCACATTGGAGATTAGAGAGATTTGATGTGTGGCTGAACTAGCAGCAACTTTAAAGGAGTGGAAAGCATCACCACTGATGAAACATTTCTGAAAACATCCATCAAAAACACTTTGAAGTCGGACCAATCTGCTTGCAAGTTCTTCCGACTCATAAATGTCGACAAGTGAGACATAAATGTTGGCCACAGTCATAACTTGGATACAGTCTCATCCAGGCGACATTAGGGTCGGGTCTGCCACTTCAAGCCATGTGCTGTTTTCGGTAGGGGGTCTCTCTCTGTGAAACCATCTTTTTCACACTGACACACACAGAGAGCAACCACAGGGTTTGGCTGGGGCTGCTGCTCTTTGTGCTGTCCCATCTCTTGGACTGGGAGCCTCATCCTAAATTCCCAGGGTCTGAGCCACTTCCTGGTCCCTGCAAGGAGAGCAGAAAAAGTGCAAAGAGTGTGTGTGTCAGGGTTTGAATGTTTGTGTGTGTGTGGAGGGACATATGATAGGGTAGTGAGGATTAGTAGATAAAGTGAGGAGGAAATGACGAAGAGGCAGAGGAAGGGATGGGAGGAATGGTAAAATGAGAGAGAGATAAAAGAGGCACATGCGGGAGGTGCAGGGAGAGGAGGATATGGGAAAGAGCTCACTGGAGTGAAACTGGAGAGAAAGTGACAGTAATCTATTTATGCCACAGTTTTGTCCATGATGCAGCAGATTGGATCGAGCTGGAGTATGTCCACTGGACCTCAGTTGTGTTCACAAAGGGGCCAAGAGTGGGGGAGTCACAGCAGGTGAGCAGACAGAGGCCTGACATATGCGATGTTTTAGATTAGATGAACAAAATTATTTTGCACAACTTCTCTGAAAGCTTGTATGCCATCATGTCGTCTAAGGTATGAAATCACCTGTTGATGTTCTTTCTTTCCGGCTTTCGAGGCTGGATGGATGTCTACTAATCTTTGGAACAGTAGCACAGGGCTATTTTGGTTCATGACTCAACTGTATTTTTAGGTCCTGAAATGCTTAAGTCATGTGAAATTTAACATGGTCTCCATCAATTTTCTCTTTTTAAGAGCATGAAGACAGCTTTGAATGGACATTGACATGTCTAATTAAAAATAGGGATGCAGCTAACAGCTACGGCTAAGGATGATCTGCATTGAGCGTTACAGAGCTGCTATCAGAGATCACAATGAAATGCAACTTCTTTACTCAGTAGAAAAGGATGTTAACGTGATTCTTTTAATACACATTTCTCAATAGTAAGTTTACTTTTTTGAAACTCTTGGCACACTCAGCACAGCGAATCACTTTTAATTTCTTTGGCACAAAATCCATTGAATGAGCACATCTTTCAAAATTAATAAAATGTGTTCTCACCCAAATTCAACCACCATCAAAACTTGTATATTTACACTCCATTTTGCACATACATACATAATATGTGAAAACAGTTACATTTATGTTCAAAACCCAACATAACACAATATTACTGTAAATGAGGCTGCAACTTACTGCATTCTGCTACATCTGAAAAGAAATTTAAATGCATAAACTCCTAATGAGGAAACACAACAGTGAGTGACTACGTTCACTCCTTGATGACATCAAGTAAAGACAGCTGAGGAAAGGAGGCAAGAGAGGCAGAAGCCAGGAGGTTTTGTAATTTCAGAGCATGATGTCGTGATTCACCGTTCTCTTCCAGTCACACAGCCCGTCACAGGATGGTGTCTATTTTCCTCCCTCCTTGCTCTCCGTTCTTCAGCCCCACAGACGAATTCTTGTACTCATGGAGGTTGAAAGTTTCTGACCACCAGCCACACGACCACAATGAATGCTGGATGTCTGGATATATGTGGAGAGAATTTCCAGGGACGGATCAGACATGCAAAAAGATTCTTTCTCAGTCGAGTTAGAGGAGAGGACAGCAGATGTGCTGACGATGAGAACTTGTGGCCAAATGCAGAAGACGGTGGTGAGTAGCAGTAGTTATCCTAATAAAGTGTGTATGATGGATATGTAGAGTTTTGTATTGCTTTATTGGAATTACTTTAGTTTCATTTTGTGCTTTTGTCTGATTCTGAGATGGTGCATTTTGAACTGTTGTGGTGAGCTTTGTGTCAACAAACAGGAGTGTGTGAAGAGATTTATTAAGTTAACTCAGTATAGAGACATGTGAGTTACCAACTGTAAAAAACTGATGAGTCACATTGCTTTAAGCCCATTGGACCAGGACGTAGAAGTCTGTATAAGAGACCCCTCTTGGTATCTGGACCCCAAGATTCTCTGCAGTTCACTTCAAATCCATTTCAGATGATTAGCAGTATGGTGTACTCTGGTTTTCCAGCCACACTCTCCCACTTCATCTCAGTCAGTGTTTCTGTGATTCTTCCCTTCACGCTTTCAAGTGCATTGTCCTTGGGCTGTTTTTGCATCCTGATGAAACGTGTCTGAGTGCTGAGAAAGAAAGAAAAAGAAAGAGAAGGTTGGCTTTTCAGCTGTGTGGTAATGGGAGTACACAGTGGCCACTGATAATGAGTTGAATTCTCACCATCACCATGTTTCCAAGTTCTTTTCAATTTCCCTTCTTCCGCTCTCCATTTTCCAGCTTCTCCATTGTCTCCGCTTAACTTGAGAGAGTGCTTTGACGCAGCTTGGCATTTCACTATGGTAACTGATGTCTCCTCCACCAGCTTCCTGTTTTCTCCTTCCATGCAGGTTTGGTTCTGTCGAGAGTGGCTCCTCTACGACCTTGCTGAACTTGCCTTACAAATATGGCAGTATATGTGTTGGTAGTGTTTTTTTAACTGCTTTCTTTACACTTGTTTTCCACCCAGTTTCAATGGCTGCAGCAGTCTGGCCCATGAAGAGATTCATGCTGCATGGCTGCCTGGTGTACAGCATTAGTGAATGTGCCAATACGCCCTATCAAAGAAGTAACTGGACATTTTCTTTTGACACGTCATTCAGGCTGATTTTGGCAAAGTTGTACAGTGAAGGAGGAAACCTTTGGATCTTGCTTCTTTAAAAAAAAGAGAGAGAGAGAGAGGCATCAAGTAAGATGGGGATGAGAGATCAACAGAGGCACTTTAAAACTCTGGATATCCAAAGGAGATATACCAGCTGAGATATGGGAGCAAAAGTTCATCTTCAATTCAAAGAAAATGAAGCTTTAGGTGTCTGGGCCCAAGCAGCAGCAGCGAGAGGGTTTCAATATGTGTTGTTTCACCTTTGGATCTGCAAGACTGAAACTGTAGCGATAACTGTCTATTGCTTTTGATATGTGTTCTGAGTTAGAATACAATTTATAGAAAAAATGTATCATTTTATCTCATCTTGTTGAATACTAAGACAAAGGTTCATCTTAAAATCAGGCGAGGAAAACTTAACAAGTATCTGACTGTTGACAACATACAGTAAGTATGTAAACAAGCTGCACATTCTCATGAATATGACTTTGTGGTATGAAACTGGCAAAAAAAAGGACTGAATTATGAGGCAATTTATGAGCTTTCTCTGCTGAGGAAAAAAGATAAGGCTGGCAAAAGATGTTGGGTCCCTTCATGCTGTAATGTGCAGAGTGATTTGAGCACTCAGTGGTGACTGTAATCAGCAACCAAGATACCAGACAAATTTCCTTCTACTGAGAAATGAAAATGATTTGAGAGAATTCAGAACACTCTTGTGTGCTACAAATAGTTCAGTTTGCAGTTCTTTTAGAAGAGGTTGATAGTAATTGTCACACTGCGGTGAGGTCGTCCTGTCTTGGGTTATTGTCTTGTCATTTCCTGTTTTATTTTGAAAGTCTTTTTTGTTGTAACTTTTGTAGTTTAGTTTTGCATTGATAGTTGTAAGATTCATTTGCTTTCTTGGTTAGCCTCCCTTTGGAGTGATTTTTAGTTCGTATAGTAAAAGTAGTATTGAGTCTAGCCTCCACCTTTTAGGAGAGTTTTTTGTTTCTTTCCTGTCCTTTCCTTTTTCCTTGATCGCTCTACCTCCATTCGGAGTGACTTTAGTTTAAAGTTTTGTAGCCTTTTGATTTCCCTCTGAGAGAGTGATTTTGATTTTGATAAATTTTATAGATCTGCGTATCTGATATTTTCCTCCTTGGGAGTGTTTTTTGTTTTCACTAGAGTCGAGTTTTTTGCTTAGCTCAGTTTTCATAGCCCTTTTGTTTGCTCTGCATTGGGGGTGTCTTGATTTAATAAAAGTCTGCTAACTGACATACTCTGCGTTTGAGTCCTGTGTGAGTTCGGGCCTGACAGTAATTATTAATGGAGGAGTGAGGTACTGAATATCCTCAACTACATGAATGTGAATTAAAGTCATCAACAGGAAATATTCATGCTTGTTATTAGCCTTTGTTAGATGAGTAAGGGTTCAAAATAATAGTGTTTATATCCCTGTTCTCTTGCTTGTCTTTTAGTGCTGCTCAGGGATGAGATGAAGCAAAGGCACATGGATGCTGCCTGCTGCAGATACCAGGGAGATGTTGTGTGTGCAGACGGTGCCTGGAGCAGAGGAGAGCATTAAAGAGCATAAGAGATTGGGCTAAAAGAAAGCAAACACAGACGCAGCCCTTAGGCTGCCAGAGGCTTGCAATGCTGACAAGCTGTGCTTTTACACCAGCACATTTTCTGTTTTTGCCTGTTTCGTACAGTAATATTGAGGATACACAGATACCTACAGCTTTAAAGGAAAGCCCCAGTTGATCAGAACATTGGTTTAATCTGAATAACTTTGGCCATTTCTCACGGTTATGATGAGAGTGTGCTCAGAAAGGTTTGCTACACTATTGTCAGATAGGGAAAGAAATGAACAGCCTGATAATCAGAGAGGGTGTAAACAAGTGTTTAGTCAGATGATAAACACATTGTATTTGGAGTTAAAACGCACACCTGAAATGTCGATTCTAATCCCTCATTGTTCAGGAAACTGTGTGCATGCTCATGTTTGGCTGTCCTTCTGTTTGTTTAAACCCTGCATGACTGTCTTGTTCTTGTTGATGTTCTTTTTAAGCAAACTCACCATGATCCCAGATCTCAGCAATTAACTTGGTAAGTAGAATACTATTATTACTGATGAGAACAATGGCCAAAACTGTGAAAATCAGGCCCACGTTGTAATAAACAAGAATTTGCCAGAGCCAGATAAAAAAGCAAGAAAAGATGCCTTAGAGGAGACTTTTTTTGAATGAAGAGATGCATGCACTGTCACACCACCAGGATCAGGTTGACACAGAGAGACCACAGGAGAAACAGACCTTTCAGTTTCCTAATTTTCCTACCCGTTTGGCGCAGAGTGGTATCAGCACCGAGGCATTCAGCCCTTTGGTGGATTCACAGAACCTCAGTTGGACCATCTGTCCCCTGTGACCAATGGCTTCAAAATCCTGCATGTTTAGGTCAGTGGCAGCAAGCAGTCACCATGTGGGTGGTTTGGAGATTTTGAAAGTGGGTGCATATTGGAGGGTTGATCATCAAAGGCTAAATTTTTGAGTCCCTTGAGTCCAATCAGGCTTTGAATCCGGCTGCGCCACAGCAGTGATTAAAAGCAGGGAGTTCTCTCTGAATATTTCAGGAGGCCAAGCTGTTATATCTTTAAATAAAGATGCTTTGTTGGTAATTTGACAATAATTTTGGTATTTTCCCATCTCAAAAAGCAAAAAAGAAAATGTTACTAAATAGTTCTGAGTCTGGTTTGAATAAATAAGCTAGACTCATTTAAAAGCAGTGGCTTATTGACAGGAATGGTCTTGTGTTTACCTCCCTGTTTTCCTCATGTGAAAGTGC
The DNA here is from genome assembly GCA_037975065.1 of Chaetodon trifasciatus. NCBI lineage: Eukaryota > Metazoa > Chordata > Actinopteri > Chaetodontiformes > Chaetodontidae > Chaetodon > Chaetodon trifasciatus. The sequence continues at coordinate 7,276,291 of JBBMOE010000032.1, forward strand.
CGCAGTGAGAGATGTTATCTGGCCTGTTACGCTGTGGTTGGGAGGAAAAGTCTTTGTTAACCAAAAGGCATAAGGCCCTGACCACAAACCACAACATCTTGTCTCTCTCTCCACATTGTCTTTCTCCAGTCACACACACACACACTGTTGGCATCATTAGCATCATTAGCACAACACAAAGTACACATATTGACACACATGCTGTACTGCCATATGAAAGCATGAAAACGTCCTAACACAGGTATCAATGTACCACCATCATTATCACCACCAAAGCATGTGCATTTATGCCATTCTGCTATTTGAACATGGTGAATCCTCAGCTACAGGGTGATGTGTGACAAAACTCCCAAAAACTGTGAGTTTCTCGCTTCTCTTTATTCTCTCTATGTCTCCAGCTTTAATGAGTAAACATGCCACAGTGATTTAGTCCACAGCTAAAGGCGCACTGACCCATTCTCAGATCCAGAGCTTTTTACTAGCAATCAGTTACAACATGGAAGCTGTACACAGGCCCAAATGAACAAGATGAGTGTGTTTGGTGCTTGTTAGCAACGTCCCTTGTGGAATTGATTCCCTGCTTGTTTTTCCTTAATTTTGTTCAAGTAACAGCTTCATAACTGAAGCAGCAAACCCACCTCTGTCTGTCTGACTTCATGAATAATTCACTGATATAAAGATTAAAAAATAAATAAATAAAAAATATGGCGTCAAATATTTGTGTGAAGACAAAACCATTATGACAAAGCATTAACAGAGAGTCAAGAACGACATGGTTCTCATCAACCTGCTTTCACAGATTATTTTGTCCATCTTTTGTGCAGTGGGGGGTGAAGCAGCAGTTTTCCAGTTTCAGAGTGACAGAAATTATTCAATTACTGAGTGAAAAATAGCTAATCGGTTGCTCTTGCATAATGTAAAACACACACACACACACACACACACACACACACACACACACACACACACACACACACACACACAGCCATCAGATCATGTTAAATCAAATTCATTAATTAACCATTTAACAAAGCAAGCAGAGAGCAAAGAGGTCATGGTATAGATGAAATCCAGCACCGTCAAAAAGCCCAAACTGTCCTCATTAATGAGACGGCCGGACAGACACACACAGTCCGGGGCTCTGTGCTTGTCCTTCAGGCCTCCTGTCGAATGGAGGTACCTGCTGTATTTACAAATAACCTGCTGAACAGAAGATTTTCCTTTTCCATGAGCAGTCTGGAAAAAGACAGAAAACAGACCGACAGAGTAAAGAGGACTCTGTGTGTGTGTGTGTGTGTGTGTGTGTGTGTGTGTGTGTGTGTGTGTGTGTGTGTGTGTGTGTGTGTGTGTGTGTGTAATGGACTATTGGTACATTATTCATGATCTTCTTTCTTTGGTCCTGTAAGCCTGCTCTCATGGGAGTTCCTCTATGTTTGGATCATTATTCCATTGTTCTGTCCTATAACATCATTTATTTGGCCTTTTTTTTCTCCACTTGAATTCATTTGGTTTTAAAGCACGCATTAATGCATTAGACCTCCCAGGTGGTAGATTCAGCTAAAAAATTAGCCTTTATGAGATTAATTGTACTCGAGAGGACAGATGCATTCAAATTTATATTTGCATGCAGACAAACTGCTTTCAGCAATTTGATCATTTCACGTGACCTTGACTGTTGGTTTAAACCCTGAAAATACATGTCAAGGCCAGTTTTCAGTTCTTCCAGGCAGCAGACACACACTGGAAAAAAATACCAACTGTGAGAATTGATTGTTCTGTTTTCCTCACAGGCTTCCTCCAAAAAATATGCTGCTGTGAGCAGAACCAATCAGAGAGAACCCTTTTCATGAGCATGTATTTTCTGTTTTGTTTTGTTTTTTGCTCAGTTTTCGGTTTTGTTCATTGTCTCGTTAACCGTATGTCATGCCAGCGCTCCTCTTTTCTTATCTCAGTTATATTTCAGTGTTTCTATACACAAGTGTTTGTCTGTGTAACCTAGAACAGCTTGAATAATGTAAGGCATAAAACCAATCACTCATAGTCATCCACCTCACTGTCATTATATAACGTTTCAACAAACTTTTCTGAAGAACAGCAAGTGTTTGAAGAACCCACAAGTTATGTCTTGTCTAGATGTGAGAGAATTTTATGAAAAGTCATGTGTGTGCTTCATAAACAACTCCAGTTATGATCACCATGCTCCTCAATACCCATTGATGCTTTATGCAGTGTTTTTGAAGTTCAGACTGAGGGAGAATGGCAGACATGTTTGCCTTGTGGTAGCATAAATCTGGTTATGAAACAGCCTCAACTTAATGCTGATGCCTCTTTATGACCTACACCATAAAATTAGTCCATCAGCGGGAAGACTGACTCTATCTATTCCTGATGCATGTCCAGTTCCCTGCAACACAATGCTTTACAGCATGCTGACCAGAAGTGTGACATCATGCAGGGACTGATTTTCTGTTCTGTGTTTCCTCATGTCAATTAAATTTTGGAATTATTTGACTTATATTTTCCAGTGATCCTTGCACCTTGAGTCTCTTCGAGTGTTGGGTTTATCATTGGAAGAGTCTTTGCAAATGGAAAACCTCCAAAACTGTGTAGCATTCCCTTATGCTCTAAAAAAAGAGAAATTATAAATATGGATTTTCACAATTTTTCTTAAAGATGAACATTCCCCTGAGAGAATGCCTGTGTGATGATTTAAAGTAACCAGATTCACTAAATTACATTTAGTACATTTAGTGATGAAATAGAAAATGAAAATTGTAAAAAGAACTTATATTTAGCTTTTCTTTGGGATTCACCATGTTCAAGAACTAATATTTAGCTTTTCTTTGCATACTGCATATTACATGCTACATTTTACCCAAATCAGTGCTTTCTTTTAGTGTAGGAGGTGGTTTTGAATACAGCCTTTGCAGTGACTATTCTACTAGCCAGTTAAAAGAAAGCAGTGGGACATTTTTCTTAATACAATTTTATTTTTGACGTTATATTTTGTGATTATGGCTGATAGTGAGGCAGGATGGTAGCAAAGAGAGAGAAAATATATCGAAGAAGCATATAATGCAAATGGATGTGTACAGTCCATGGAGATATAGTTTATTGATTGACATTACTGTGATGCAACTGACTCATATGCTAACATTTTATGCTGCCCTCTCTGCCATCACAAAATTAAAGATTCTCATAGTTGCTAGAAGTCTGCATTCAGTGACTGACAGTGGGTAATAAAACATTAAAAAAAGAGATTTATACGAGAATAATATTCTCATTTGGGTGCAGTTTTTAATCTAGTTCACAAATAATATTTTCCTCTTTCTTGCTGCTACAGATCTGACTGATGGAGCTAACTTAAATTTCAAAACCACAGATTCCTAACTCTTCATCTAAAAAAATCAGAGCACAAACACAGAATATTTAGTTGTTTGAGTCGATAGTTCATTAGAAGTGTGAACATTACAGAGGACATTCAAATTCATACTTCGTTGCACTGTATGATGTTACACAATCAGACTGACTTTAACAAACAACCAATTTATTGTGGCCTTTGTTCTGGGAGAACACACAAATCTCTAGTGTGCTTCAGTGTCTGTTTGTCCTTCTTCATGTCCTCTCTGCACGTGGTGATACAGACACCGTACATTGAGTGGCCTTTGGCTCGGGGGGCGTTAGGGCTCAAGAGGAGCGGAGGACTGAAAATGGTGAAGACTTGCCCGAGGCAGGCTCCATAAGAAAGCGTAATGAATGATGATGATGTGAGCAGGAAGAATTGCAGATGGGCTCTAAATGGTTACTCACTTATCACCTTTTCTTTCAATGAACATTGTGCAGACGAACATCTAAGAGATTATAATGCCCTCTGGGTAAGATGTGGCGCTGGAGTGTTCACATGCTCTTTCATCCATTAAGGGTCAGTGTTATTAAAGTCCCTTGAGTTTTGAGAGTGTTGAAACAACACTTAAGATGGATTGCCGAGGCACAGTCACCCATGGCTCGTTAAAGTGCTGCTGGCGTACCCTGAAGGCCTTTCCTGACTCCCTACCATCTCTCATTTTCACATATCTCAGAAAATTATATTGTCAGTCTTTACATAGAGCAATCTGTATTTTCTAAAGCGTGTAGAATAGATGCTACACATGATAGATAGATTTTATTATGCCATCCAGACTGTTTACATTCAATGTGAAGGTGCTGATGTTCAAGGTCCTTCCTGCAGCTGGACCTTGATGATCCTGACTTTTCTTTCTCTCAATCTTGACACTGGGACAGCACAGAAAGGCAGGATCTTTAACTTTTGACAAGCTTAGTTTAAGAGTGCTGAATGCAACATACAGTGTCTGTGTGTTGTGCGCGAAAACATTCACTTTATGAAGAAGTCACCTGAAGCTACATCACCGCCGCTCCTAAAATGAGGAGACTGGCCAAGAAGAAGGCTCTGACTCTGGTGAGGGAGCTGGACACTTTCCCCAAAGTCCCTGAGAGCTATGTGGAGTCCACAGCCAGCGGTGGGACAGTGTCTCTGATAGCATTCACTCTCATGGCTGTCCTTGCCTTCCTGGAATTCTTTGTGTACAGAGACACATGGATGAAGTATGAGTATGAGGTGGACAAAGACTACAGCAGTAAACTGAGGAAAATGTTGTGTTGGAAAACGATGGAATACGTTTTAATGTGCTTTGTAATTGAATTTTAGTTTTTCCATCATTAAAAGGTGTCACTGAAATGTTGTTTCTGAGCGCTGCATGTCCTTTCTGTTTAAGATCAGGGAAGGAGAGGAGTGAAGAAATATTCTTCCTTAAGAAAAAACACATTGCCTCGCATGCTTTTCAAAAAGAAAGCAAGTTCAGCTTTCCTTTCATGTAATTAAGGAACCTTGTTCTTCAAGTGGGCAGGGGTTTGCATATTACAATGAAAGTGCTAAAAGACAGCAGTTATTATGATCCAATTGCTCCCAGTCTGAAACTTATTTAGAGCTATGCATCTCTTTTTATGCTTGTATGCACCAGCACATGTCAAGGCCTGGGAGATCCACATTTCTTCTCTGTAACAGCTTAATTCAACACTGATAGGAAACTGTGTGTCTGCAGTTCTGACACTAGATGGAGCTGTTGTCAAAAGATACTTGGCTATGTCTCATCATCAGCAGTCAGCCAGGAATTTGTCCACTTTGGATTTGATGAGGAAATAACATAACCAATGACTTTGTTTATTAATAGTACAGCAGAGCAAGAATAGTTAAACGGTTAGAGTTCCACTAAATGTGTATTAATTACTACCGACAGTGAAACTTGCAACACATGGTTTCGTGTTGGGTTAATCAATTTGGGAACATGCCCAACTCATTAGGTCAGCAGATGAAACTGCTCATTTAGTTTGTGGGCACATCAGCTGATGATGCAAATGATGCAGCTGTTTCCATCCCGCTGATAGCACCATTACCTCTCATTCAACCAGATGGATGAGTGCCAACTCTCACAGTCAGAGCGGTGCTGGACCCACGCTGGCACTCTCACTCTCTGAGACAGTAATCAGACCTTATCGCTGTCAGGGGGGAGAGCCATGTTAATGTGGTGTGATAACTCAGTAGAGAGTTTGCTCTGTTTTCAGCATGTTTTTCTCATGTGAGGTGAAGCCTCAGATTACAGTGCAAGAGAGTGGGAGAGAAATATGACATATTATGAAGGTCCAAAAGTCTAAAAAGGAAAAAATGTGATCAACAGATACACCTGCAGTTTTTCATTCATATGCATTTCTGCTCGGTCTCAACAGAGGGCGACAATATGCTACACATTAACCATACTGAGTGTACTGAGATTGTTTTCTTATATGAGTAAAACCATTTTCACTGTGGTCCATCACACGACCACAGCAATGTTTTCACTGCACCAAAAGCTTTAAGAAGCTTAAGTACCTGCTGTCTCAAGCGTGTTTACTGTCCTCTGTCACTGATTGAAAAACAGCAACCCTAAATTTCCATAATGTTACTCTTCCCTTCTGAGATTTTAGCACTTGTTAAAGGATTTTGTTATTGTGATACAAATAAATAATGATTTCCATTTATGCCCTAAAAAAATTGGCAGTAATATAAAATACTAGGCTAAATAGATTTTACCTTTATAAACTGTGAGTGATGAACTTGAATTTCTACCACTGACACATACACAATAAATATGATTAACCAATAATATACTAATATTACTATTTATAAAACAGACATTTCAACCACATTAGCTGTTACAGAAGAAACAAACTTATTGTTTATCAAATCCCATTAAACTTTATTTCATTGAGTATACATATTCCATTTCACATTTAACATCATGAAAATGACTCTGATTGTAAAAATACACACAGATATTGACATTTCATATCTGACAATAACACCATCTGAATACTTAATGGAGTGTACCATTACCATTATGCAAAAGCTCACATTCTCAACGTGACACAGGAGGCAAAGCAGCTGTCACTTACACTGCAGGTACCCAACAACAGAACAACCAGAATTTTTACATGTACTGCCGTCTATACAAAAATGAAACTATATACACAAACACAGGTAATTTCATATTTACACTATTTAAAATAAACAAAATGTATCTGTTCTATATACCAAAACAGTGCTTGACAGAGTGAACTTAGGTTAGCATAGTTTGTGTTTATGTATGTCTGTTTACATGTACTGCAGGTGGAATACCATGATCCAGTGATGAAATGTTGCATGCTATTAATAATATGTGTTCACACCATGCAACATTAAATACTGACAATGATTATCATTTTAATATATCAAACTAACAAAATTATTGCACAAGACGAAATGTTTCTTTGTAATATGTTTACTCACACTTAATGCTGCATGAAATGTATATATTCAATACTTAACCTTAAGCCACTTAACCTGGATACCACTTCCTCCTTGGCACATAATATACTTGTGTATTGAACATCGAAGAATATTATGTCACTATAAGGGGACAAATTAGAAAAATATTTATCTATAATTTGGGTTCATATATTTCTATAGGAGAGGTATTTTACTATATGCAATATACTATTTAGCAGTATTTTCTTCAGCAAATCTTACATTCATAATGGCTCCATGTCAAAATAGTTTTCTATACCATCTTACTCATTCACACTCTCCATCGAGACATGACCACACAGACTTCATCTTCTCCCCTTTGGCCTTCTCCTTTTATTCAAAGGTATAACAAATATTTTGTATCTCTAACCTGATAAACACAATCGGTGTTGCCCCTGTGCTGCCTGCTTTCTTTTTAAATTTTGGTTACATACACTGTTTGTCTTTAATCTCCTGACTAACTAAGAAGACCGCTGCATACAGGAATCATAGGATCTCTGAGAATATAAAAGGTTTATGTACATGTGTATTGTTTGAAACACTGATCTAAAGCAGTCCTGTATTGTTATAAATAATGGGTTATAAAAGCAAATAAAGCATGTTTTTGTTTTGTCTGTTTCCTCTACAAGAATATACATTAATACACTCAAAGTTTATTTAATCATTAATATGTAGAATGTATCTCATATGTGTGGATTAGCAGCCTATAATACAAACCTTTCCTTTGGTGTCAATGAACCAATGACCAATGAAAACAAATGAAGCTGGAGGGCTTGACAAAAAAAAAAAAAAGTGAAGTGAAAGTGAAGATTTCGCGCTTCATGCACAGCTGAAAAAACAAACCTGTGGCTACATAATTAATAGCTCAAAGGACATAAAGGTGGAATATAGAGTAAGTAATTCTGGCTGATACTGCGGTGAAGTTTGTACGGAGGGTCAAATACCATCTGTCCTACAACCTTTCACAATTCTCCCGACAGTTTGTTTACAAAATGGTACGTCCATTAAATGATCTGAATGGTTTAAATTCACATTCATCATGTTTTTTCATGTGTCGCTGTTGTTTTGAAGAAGAAAAAGTTGTGGTGTGTATGAGAACACCTACAGTATACCAAAGAAGTGACAACTGAGGATGCAGGTGAAACTTGCTTGTGCACACCAGCACAGCGGTTGAATGTGTACAATTTCACCTTTGCCCTTATGATCAAATTGAGGAAATGCTCCATAAACCGCCCTCTATGACTTGTTATTCTGAGCTAGTTTCCCCTACACCTAAGCGATTTCACTGATTAGTTTCCGCTCTCTGGCTGAAAGCAAATGCTGTAGTGTTTGGTTCTGAAAACCTGCAAACTCTGCAGCCATTGCACATAGTTGTCCATCCAGATCTAGTCCCTATTCTAAATTCTGCATGTCTGCTGATGTACAGCATGTAATCCTGACCGAAAGTTATCGGGATTGCGACAGTACTACAGGCTAATAGTGGCCTTGCTCACTGTAGGCTGAAGATATTCATTGTTATGACTTCACTCTCAGTCAGGTCAGCAGGTTGAAAGTCACCTATCACTAAAAACTTGAGAAAAAGCACAAACAAATACAACCTGGTCAAACTCATTCGTCTCTCATCTTTTAACAGCTCTCCCTGACACAAGACGGGTTAGCTGAGAGCAAAGTGATCTGGCAAGTCAAGGTGTAAGTAAAAAAAAAAAAAAAAAAGGGTAGAGAGAATCAGGTCATAGTTAGGACACAAGCTGGATAATATGAAATTATTAGACAATTTTATGCCAAAATCCAGTCAGATCAAAAGGACCACTATGATGCTAGCACAACCACCCATCCTCTGCCTCAGCAAGGTGAGGAGGACATTTGTTCGTACTCTGGACACTTGAGGAGAGCAGGGTAGTTGGAGGAGTTCATTGGGAGGGAGGCCTCAGAGGAGATGGAGGAGGGACTGCGACCACGTCCGGCCCAGGCGTCTGGATGGAGGAACTGTCCGGAGTAATCTGAGCAGTTGCTGAGGCGAGGCCGGTAGAAGCCCTGATGGGGTCGATACATTTCCTCTGCTGTGTAGCGCTTCATGAACAGGTACACTGACATGACACCTGCCGTCTGGGAGGGGAGAGGAAGCAAAGAGACACAAAGTTTACTCTTGTTTGGTCATATCCTTCTACTATACTTCTCTTTCCTGCGTTTAATTATTTCACGAATTGCACCAAATATATAATTGCGGACTTTGCTCACATATGTACTTATTATATTTGATGATTAATTCTTTTGCCCAAAAATCATCAGCAGAAAGTGACCACTTGAATCATTGCTTCATTGAATGTGTTTATGCAAGCGTGCATGTGTGACTGTTCTGCGTTTGTGTGGATTTTTCTTTCTTTTGATGTTCTTCCTGTTTTTTTAAATGAGATCATTGCCAACATAAATGCACGTCAGAAATTCATAGAAAAAACATTTCCTGTCAGTGAGACATCTCATTATTGTGAGCAGCATCAAAAGCAGCTTGCAGACCTTCACTGCTTGGCAAAGGCACAATCAATTATCCACAAAAGAAACAGAATAAACATATGAATCATAGCTTATTAACCCTTAATTATTATGAGGACTATTCTTTTACAACACAATGCAGTTGTTCATATCCGCAGGAAGGGATTTTGTAAAATGAACATGCTAACAGTTCCAACACCTAATTTACATCTGTCACACAGAAAAGTGTGGTTTCATGATGAGACAGAAAGAAGTAGGTAAGACAGAAAGGTTTAGAGGACTAGTTTTGATGCATGCTTGTGAAACCCAGCCAACCAAAACACAATCTTATATTATCCACAGTTGGTGGTTGACTTTACCTCAGTCAGCAGGAAGGAGATGGCAGCAAAGGCAAATGACCAGCCGTACTTGTAACTGAAGTAGGCTTCGTTAGTTTTGGTTCTGTTCAACATTTCATCATTAATGTTGGAGATGTACAAGACCAGACCAACTACCAGAGAGAGACCTGAGGGAGGGAGGCAGGAGATAGAACTCAATGAATGTGGCTAGAAAGGGACATTCAATTCAAAATTAAATACAGAGATAGATAGATAGATAGATAGATAGATAGATAGATAGATAGATAGACAGCTTGTTAATTTATTAACTTGTATATGTTGAAGAAAAAGCCAAAGAAAGTACCTGACAGGATGAAGAAAATTCCAGAGACGAAGGCCAGGATGGTGCGATGGGGTCGAATGTGGCCGATGTTACTGAGTACAAAACCAATGAACATGAAGAAGAGGCTGACCAGAGGGAAGGGTGTAGCAGACCGGATCATCTCTGGAAGAAGACAAGAAGAAGTTTGTTTGGAACTGAATTAGGAACCTGGACTTTGACTGAATTGGATGTGAGATGTGCTCGTTACACGGTGGTTGTTGCTACTTTGTTCTAAAGCAAACTCCATGGATTCTTTTCAGTTTTATGCATTCTCTTCAGTGACTTTCTGGAAACATTTCCCCTTAGAGAAACAGCGTGGGGTTTTCCACTGAGGCTGGTCTTACTCGTCAAGTCAGCGTTTCATGGGTTCAGGACGTGGTTCTTTCTTTATATTAAGATGGAGCTGAACCTCCCTGCTGTGAGCGAATGGTATAGCACATCTGTGATACTTCTTTCCCATTATGTTCTCCATTACACGAAATGTTTCCCTTCCAGCTAAGTGGGCCAGATGTTTAAGGCCATAATCTTAACTGAACTGGCTATTTAATTAGTTAGGTAAAGATTTATTGTGTGGTGAACTTGCCTATTACAACCTACAGTAGATACCCAACACCACATGAGTTCTTTCACATAATGAAAGTGAGTGAGTTTCTGGATTTGTGTTGAGTCTGAAACAAACGAGCAAATTCAGGAAAAGCTTGAGTTCTAAAAAAAGAAGTAATAAATAAAAAACAATGGCAGGTGAAGCATTAGAAAAAATAAATTATTGCATAAATGCAGCTTTAGTGTCAATTCTAACAACAAAGCTGCACGATAAGACAGAGGAACTCTGCCATCATATATCAATACATTAAAGTCATGTGACCTAATGTGATTGGACAGGGCCTGTATTAACTTTTCATGCTGTGAGCATCTGAGTTACTATTTCTGTACCCCATCCCCTCCCATCTGTGTCTATATGAAATCAGAGTTACAACTAGTGCATACAGCATGTCAATTTAATTTTAGCAGTGTTCCTGGAAGTACACGTTAATTTATAGCAGAACCATTAGGCAACAAACACTTTTCAGTGGTATTATTTGCTGGATTTTAACTTTCAACTTGAAAGAAGCCAGTTAGCTCTATGTCCAGGGAGTGATTTCTTTCTGTCATGTACCTCTTTCACATTCAACTTTCTGTCACTTTTTCATCTCCTCTGCTGTTTCTCTCTTCCTTAATAGAGTACTAAAAAGAATAATCACCCCTTTGACACTCATTACTTAGTATCTTAAGTGTGTTATTCATTGAATCTTAGAAGCTATTTTAACTTTTTTTGTGCAAACAGAATAAGTAGATCGGAAAATGGATGAATTAATTAATTTTTCTGGATTCCCTTGACCTTGTCTGCTTCACTTAGCATGTTATGACAACCTTTAGAGAGGGCTGAGAGGCTTGTAAGTGCCTTATTATCTCTATCTTCTTTGAAATCAGAGACCATCTTTGGACTGCAGCTTGAAAACATGGGAGGTAGGAGATCTGGAGTTGGGGGTCTTGAAAGTCTCTGGAGTCCCTACTGCTTTCCTACACATTACCATTACTTATGTGTATCCATGCATGTTCACCCTGCAGGGGGTCTCTACAATATGAAAATGGCACCCATACATTTTTCATACACACCCAGCTCTTGTCTTGAGTGGACTGGCCTTGGGGATTGGTCCAGGAAAAGCACAGACCTCATAGATGACAGCATGGTGCAGAGGTGTGGACTCAAGTAACATGACTTGTACTTGGGTAGACTTGTCATGTATGTGATGACTTTAGACTTGACATAATAAAATCAAGAGAGACTGACTCTAAAATGCATTGCAGTCCCTGTCAACGCCAACCCTACTGTAGCACTGGCCTGGAAAGGGCTGCAGACAGACATGTGTTTCCTCAGTGACACATGGTGTTACCAAACACTTCTTCCACCTGCCAGAGATGAGGTTCACTGGAAGGGTGTAAAATGAGGTCCAGGCCACCCCGCCTGTTCAACCCAGTGGAAGTGAGGAGAGTCCTAGCGTTGCAACAATGACAAGACCCCCTCACCTGGCTTCCCACAGGTGACTATTACCAGTTTTGCTCATTTGGCTACATGGTAGACTGGAAGTTAATTGCCAGGACTCTGGCAGAGGGTAAATGCATGTAAAGACTCCTTACAAGACAATTCCATTTACATAGGCTCCCTGAGTGTTTACACATAAGTCCCATCTGTTAGTGGGCATCATTATCAGCTCATATAATAGTGGAGTGTGAACAGTTACTTACTCAGGACGCTAACAGTGGACTCAGAGGTCATCTGGACGTTAGTGGGCATCACATACTCTATGGTAAAACATCGCCCTTTCTCCTCCCCTAGAACCAAAAAAAAAAAAAAGAAAAGTTAAGTGAAATTAGGACTCAGCTCTCCACACAACTGAGTAAACTCATAATTATCCTACCTGGACAAAAAAAAAGGTCAGACACAGAAGTATTTGCAGTATGCTTTCAGAATGCATAGACGTTGGATGATGGTGATAAAACCTTTCCTGGCAAAACACTATGACTGTACATAACAAATGTCAAGTTTTCAGTAACTAGACATGATTTATTTCCATGTGCTGGCATGAATAAACATTGTGTGGCAGCTGTGATACAGCTGCAGCTTATTTCATCTGTGAATCTGTTGAATGCCTCATAAAAACAACATCACAGCAAGTGGCAAATGAACATGGTATCAACAGCCTGCTTCAAACTGTACACATTGTCTGCTGCCAGTATGTATGAGGAACACATGGCATAAGATTTTAGCACCTTCCCCTTTATCACTTTGACAGATATAGTATCAGTCAGACACCAAAACACACACAAATACAAACCCATGCAACTGATGTGTTTATCCTGACTTTTTTAACCCAACCCACTATGACATGTTACAATGGGATATTTTGTGGTGCAGCATGTGTAATTAGCTTTCAAAATGCATGTTATGAGCTAATAATGCATAGCAGAACAATACATAAATGCTGCTATTAAATATCATGATGATACACTGGCTGTGTTTTAGACAGTTACTGATGGAGCATATTAAAGATTGAAACATGTTGGAAAATTGTAAAGTTTGAAAGATTCCAGTTGTTGAAGATAAACTTGCTTCTCATCATATTAAGAAAAAATATGCATCAGTTTTGTTACATGAAGCAGTTGATTTCTGGTTATATAATAGGACATGCTTGTTTTTCCTATGAGGGCATCGGTACAAGCTCTCCTGACAGCAGGCATTCAAGGTTTCAATGTATTTTATAGTGGAAGCTGGTCACCTCACCTAAAAAGACCCTGTCTGCAAACATCATCAGAGGAAATACAGTTTAACAAACAAAACAAGGACCTGCGCCTGCTTCATACATCAAATATCAGGCTATGCATTTAATGTGTGTGACTACTGTTTGTTTAGGCCATCATCTGGTGAGTACAAATCAATGAGGGTCACAAACTGGGTTTAATGCCTCTGCTAAACAACCTCCTGTCAGAAACCCTGGAATTTAAATCAAGGGATGCTCAACAGAACATATAAAACATGTAGGCAAGAATAATCTGTACTAGAGATGTGGAGGATATGCAGGCAATCATAAGCCTGTCAATTATCTTTCTCCCACTCTTGTTTTTTATTTGCTTTTGCCATAAAAGGAAAACATCAACACAGGGAGAGGAAGGCCCCTGTGGTTCCTCGGGGGTCCTCTCCCCCGGGTTATCAAAACATAACTTCCCTTCCCTTCACTTCCTTGTTGACAGTTAAGATTGTGCTGTAGCATGATTGTAAGGCAATAGTGTTTTTTATATGTGCAGAATTGCAGCTGTAATTCTCAGACCTTTCAAACATACCTGCAACAGAGAGAAATAATGACTCATGACATGGTGATTGTGCTTTCACACAGCAGACTTAATGCCTCGATTTTAGTCAGTCTTGAATGACTCCAGAAACACCACTACTCCAGACTTGCAATGAAAAATATTTATTGTGGAATAGATGAAAATAAATAAAATATTATGTTTTTTTTTTTTTTAATAATGTGGTCTAGAAGCTACTGTAAAGCTAGAATATGGTAATACTAAAATGGATTAAATCTATGTACTCAATGCTATGGCTATTCTTGCTACAAGCCTTGCAGTCTACAATACATAAGCAGTCAGAATGACAGACTGTAAGCGCTCACTATATGGGTAGAGATCCTCTACCTGAACTCGTGGCTGTAACTAAATGCTAATAGCCAAACACCCAGTGACCTCAAACCAACATCAATACCCGCCAAAACAACACAGAACCTCATTCATGTTCTCTGGCGTAACAACATACTGTGACCATGTGCAGTAATTGTTTCTGGGTCAACTAGAACAGTTAAGTGGGCAATAAGGCCACTCAATTGCCCCTAAAACACACACTGGACCATTAGCGCATTGATACTGTAGCAATGGCCTGCTACGTGGTAGAAGAGCATCTGTTACCTAATCACAGCTGGACTGAATACGTATTTGCTGTGACTGAATGATTAACCCTGAAAAAGGACAGCGCAAGCCATTTGTGGCAAAGAGATTCATTTAACAATACAACTGTAAATGTAACAATATTACAAGATAGATTAACTAATAGATGCAAAACCAAACCTTTTCCCATTTTTATGTCCAATTTTTAAAAAGACCGAAACAGAAATGTTGAGTGTAATAAATGACAGATTCTTGTTTGAACATCGACAGCACACATCCAACAAGAACACAGAATACTTGTACAGTTAACAGTTGCATTAGCAGAGGGAACAAAGGGTAAGAGCGAAAATTGATACCTTGTTTACTCTGGGGCAACACTTGTCTGGAGAGCTGTGTCTCTAAGAAAAGAATGAAATCTAACTGTTAGTGCTTCCTTTTTTCCAATCAAGACTTCGAAGCATGCCTTTGTGATGTTGGAGCTGGGGAGGAACAATATTTTGAAAGGCCAAAAGGTGCTAAAGCATGCACATAATACTTTTTATTTCCTCTTGAGTGCTACGGTGGAAAAGAGATGCAGGTCAAAAGGAGGGAAAAAGAAAAAGCAGAACTGAAGGTTTTCTGCATCAATCCAAGGTGCCGCGGGTGCCACAGAACAGACGTCAGCTGCTGGGTAAGTCATGAGGAAAGATTTCAGGTAAAGCCAATCTTTCAAATGGAATAAAAATACTTTCAAGGATGCAGCCCTAAATTAAAGTAAAGTGAAACCAAACATGAATGGAAAAGTACTGGTCATGTCGCTGCACAAAGGTCAAGACAAAGTTAAAACATTCATGCACAAATAGCCAAACACAAAGCAAAAACTTAGTCATCTACACTTTCTGCAGTCTTGTGGTTCAAGAGGAGGAAAGGCGAGAGGAAAGAAACAGGCAGCTGTGTGCATGTAATACATATTATAGAGAAAACTGGACACTGAGGCAAGGATTCACCAAAGGTTTGTGCAGGACAGAGCACATTCAAACTGCACTGAGTGAGTGAAACGTGTTTCTGACTGTGTTGGTCAGAAACATTCAGCCTTTTGGAACTGATCATTATTAAAACCTTTTAATTCAAACCATATGAACACTTAAATATATTTTATAAAGATCATGGTGGTGCTGCTGAATTCACAAATACTTCACCAATTATCATCAATATTTACCACTGATTATAATCAATGAGTCACTACCTACTGGTCATAAAGCTTTGTCTCTGGGCAGACACTGGTGGAATAAAATGGATGTCCTGACTGAAATAAGACACATTCGGTTTACCTTGCCTTGAGAAGAGAGGGATTAAAATACTTCATCTATATGTTTCAGACTTCATACTAACTCACCGGCCAAGAAGCAAACCCTCCAGAGGCCAGAGTGGAGAGACATGCGTATCTCGGTGCTCTGGTTGAGGGGAAGGATGACGCCCTCCTCCAGGTAGAGCCAGTAGTCGGTGCTCACGGCGATGCCCAACAGGCCCAGGGCGCAAACAGCGAACACGCTGCTCAGCAACGTCAGCGCCTTCCTGCCACATAGGCTCATACCACAGCCTCAACAGCAGGGGGGGCGCCGCCGGCAGAAAGGAGAACTGGAAGATTGACAGAAAGAAAAGTATCTTCACCGAGTTCATCAAAGTTAAAAGGAAGCAAGTTATCATAAAAGTCCTCGTGAGACAGGATCAAACCTGCTCTGAGGGAAGCGAATGGCAAAGCTTTAAAAATGAGAAAAACATCTCTGAGTAAGAAAACTACAACGACATCTTCAAAAAAAAAGTTGGATTTTTTTCTCTGCAGGGTCACCATCATCTGCTAGCTGAAAAACAGTATCACTTCTATACAATGCAAAACAACTGGATTTGAGGATGTTCTTGACAGAACAACTTAAACTGCTATTTTAGCTGTCACAAATGGGGACAAATGAAGGTTCTATGTAAACATGTTAATCTATTCAAACCAGGATATTTTTTTAATATCCATATAATTAAAACATGACTATGTGAGTAATGGCTTTGGGGAGCTAGATGTTCAGCGGCTGCGACTGTGCACCCAAGACCCTAAATAAATAACAGCAGGTGACTCAAGTCAGAGGGAATGAATGGAAAGTAATAAATGGGAATATGATTATAGATAGCACTAACAAAGGACTTTAACTCATCTTGGCTGACAAAGAGATCTGGGAAAGATTCCCTCTTCTCCAAATCTCTCATTAGAATTTTGTGCAGGGCCAGTGGCTTTGTGGGCCATGCTTGGAAAAACACTATGCAAAGTTTTTCATTTGACTGCTCTCATGTTGCCTCCAGCCAAAAAACAAAACAAAACAAAACTGCAGTATTACTGGTAATGCTTATGAAGAGAATTGCAAGATTTTGTTTTTCTATTTCCTTTATTTGCTGTTATAATCACACACAACTCAAAATATATGAAATAGATTTCTGCTCTGTTACATCTAGTGATGCAGATGCAGCATTGCAGATGGTGTGCAGTATGTGTCAGCATATGAACGTGTGCACTGCTCGCACAAAGCGATGGATCTGTTCCTATGGTAGCTGATGCCCACATTTGCCGGAAGCTGGAGCAGTGGAGGTTGCTTGGCATGGGATATGTGTTGAAAGGAATTGATTTTACATAATGAGTTCTCAGTGGGTTGCCACGTTAAGCACCCGCTGGGGGACTGGAAAGATTGAGTGAATATGTGAAAGGATTTTGAAATTTTCATAAGATTCGTGGCATTTATTTCTCTCCATGGATCGACTTCTTGTATCACGACTAGATGTACAACCTCAGTACAATAGAGTAGGGAGATCTCCACAAATCTGCCAGCTTGCAATGCAGAACCAGCATCTCAACAGACAGAACGGTCAGAAGAAGCTACCGTTTCAACACAACGTATGTTTTCAGCAAAGCAGAGGAGGACATGACACTAAACATGTTTAAATGTCCTGCATCTCCAACACATGCATCTCAGAGATTAGACAGGTTGTGGACATCTAGTCTTAGATTCTTACATCCAGTCAAGAACAATGGGATATCATAGACAACAAGACAAATTAATCAACTAATTTTGTCCATATGGTTAAATTGTGTTAAATGCATAAACCCTGTGCAGGATATTCATCCACTCCACACCCTATCCCTCTTACGGAAGTAAAGCCAGTTGCCCCACTTCTTAGATTTAAAGGTTAATAAAACCTAGAAGACTATTGTAAGTCATACACAAAACATATGAATAGGATTTGTATGCTCTACACAAGCACACAGTCTGCTCTGCCCTTCCATTTTATCGTGTATCAATTTCTCTTCTTCCTATGTGACAAATCTAAACTCACACACACACACACACACACACACACACACACAAATGTTCCTGTGTCTCATATCCAGGCACATGCTATTGTGTGTGTTGGCTTGCTCACTGGCACTGATATATTGAAGATCAACATCATTAATGTTGCTTTGCTTGGTAATAGAACAGGGAGCAGAACATCATATCAGTGACAGTAAAAACAAGGGGTAACAAAAGTTCTTATATTCCACAAAGATAAATACAAAGCAGGTATGTGTGTACAGGCGCTTCAGGATGAGAAACCCCCAAAAAACAACCACTCACACACACACACGCACGCACGCACGCACGCACACACACACACAGGTGTCATCACATTCAGTTCTTCATGAATACTAATATTTCTCTCATTGTTCTGGTCTCTAAAGGATTATAAATGGTGACTGATCTCATTTGAGAGAAAAAAAAGGTTTTATTTTTATTGAGAAATGCTTCTCATTAGACGTTCAAAGCCACTGTGACCAACAAAAAAGGCTTGTGGACCCTCCCTGTCTGCAAAGGGGTACACAAGAAAAATTCTCTCTCCTCCATAAACATGAGCATTTCCTTTAAAAACCTCTTTGAACCTGTTGGACTCAAGTTGCGTAAACATGGTGATAAATTCAAGGTGATAAATTATGCAGAAACTTTGCAATTGTAACGGTCACCCTCAAATGTATGTCTCTCAGAAACTACATTTTTTAATTAATCAATTTAAAATTCTATAAACATTCTCAGAGTTGCGGAACACATAATATCCACAACAAAATAAAACATTTTTCTAAAAGTGATAAATAATGTTTACATTTTCGACCATTAATGTCATACTGAACAAAGCCACTAGGGGTCCAGAGGCCATGCTGGCATCAAGTAAAGCAGACGCACACCGCTGTTAAAGGGCACGTCATCACCAAAAGTAGGGCAGTCGTCCTCAGTCTACTTTGTTAACATTCACCTAACCTGCTGTCAACCTTAATTTAAACAGCTCACCACCAAAGATAGCACATTTCCCGAGAACAATCGGGAATTCAATGGAACAGCAAACACACGTCTCCACCCATTTCAAAAATTAAAAATGTATTTTATAAAATATAATTATAGACTTAAGGAGACAACTTGTTGTAACTTAGACAAATGTGACCAACTTGATACATAAGACTCTGTATTTAGTGATCATCTGTCTGTCAATGACGGTTAAAGAATTTCAGATTAATAAAGCCCTGTTGAGGAAAGCGCTTTAACAGAGAGGGCTGCAGTAAACACTAAGAGAAAACAACACTTTCTTGGGTACACGATTCACTGCGGACTTCTCTTAACTGACTTGATAAAAATTAATAGAATTTCTACTTTAAAGATAAAACATTTCAAAGAGTGTTTGTAAAAATATTAGCAAATAGAGCTCTAAAAGTGTAATTCAGCTAAATTAGTTGAATATAGGCCGCGGCTGTGGTAAAAAGCCCCAAATGTCATTGCAAAACAACTGTCACCCTAATTTGTTAATCTCTGTCGAGGGTTTGTAAGCGTCACAGCATGGCTCTCTTTTTGGCGTGCTTACTGACCCAGCTACTGTGGCTGTTAGAGAGCGTGGCTGCGAGTGCAGTCCCTCTGTTGCCTCTGATGTGGACAGGCCACAAACACTGAGGGAGTTAGTAGCTGTTGGTTGATGCTGGCTGGAGGAGCCCGAGGACAATAGCACGAGAGAGGAGATATGTCATCAAGGCACGGACGCAGCTGGATGAAACTGGCGGCCCCCATCATCGGCCTGCTGAGATCTGCTTGTGCAGTTTAAGCAGACGTACTTACACGGAAAACACGACACATGCACACATTTATACTGGGAAACTGTCCACAGCCTCTGAATGTTTCCCTTACTTAATGCATCCTGGGCACTACAGAAGGAGTGTTTCACTAGTTATAATAGTATTACAAAGATTTCTATATTTTTTCTCTATTTTGTCTAAAGTGTCCTCGAGTGTTAAAAGCAAAGCTAGAATACAATATATGACACAAAATCTGCAACCACTATGTCCAATGTGACTTTTTAAAACTATTTCACACAACTACCGTAGTTACAAAATTGTGTTTTCTTGCTGTAATAATCTATATGTCATACAGTTACGTACTGTATATATAATAAGTCTACATGAGGGTCACGGACTGCCACACAAATCTTAAAGATCTTTTGCACCATTAATATTGTCAATGTCAATCTTAAATTTTATGCTACTGAAGAAGGAAAACACTTTGAAATATACCAAATAATGGCTTAGAAAATTAGACACTCCAGTTCTGACTGTAATAAAGTGTTTCTGTAATACCCACTTTTAACAGAGGCCCCGGAGCAGATGTACAAAACATAATATTGCATGTCCAAATAAAATGCACAACAGCCAAACAACTCTTTTGTGCAGCCAGAAAGAGTATGTCAACCCTTTGAGCATGGATAATTTAGTGGAGCTACAAAAAAAAATGTATGTATGTATGTATGTATGTATGTATGTATGTATGTATGTATGTATGTATGTATGTATGTATGTATGTTTCGTTTTGATGGACTCCATTCCGAACATAGTTGCCATTGTTGTTTTATCTGCTACCCCGATTATGTGATTCTGACAGTTAACATTATATCACAGAGGACATCTTCTTTCCATATGCTCTCCTATATCAGCCAGTGTCTTTGAGCTATGCTGGCCTCCAGTAGGGCACTAACAAGCTAGAATGATTTCTCAGTGGTCTAATTCTGGAGGTGCCTCAGCCCTCCCTTGAAGGCATGCCTACCAAAAATGAAACGATGCATACAGTTGTTCAAGGCAAATCCCTGCTGTAGGCCAGACAACTTACAACAAATCATCCCGTGAACAGCAGGGAGAGGCGGCGGTGGTGAGAGCTGTCAAGACAGAGCAGGAAGTGGAAATTTCTGTGTCATATTTCCACCTCCTTCACATTAAAACCAGGGGTTACTAAATCAGTCAACTGGTTGCTAAATGTTGCCACACATTTGCGTAAACAGTTGAACCCTCTGACCCAGTGTAGAAGGTGTTGTCTTCCATCACCCTCAAGGCTCTAGAGCAGCCTGCATCAAAACGCAGTATGCATCTCTTGTTCTGCAATGTCGGATCATCTTAATTGGATGGGGCAGCTCTGGATATAGCCCAAGCCTTTCACGCTGTTCCAAAGGCAGTTCCCTTATGTCTTTTAGCAAATGATTTTGGCTTTGAGCTGTCATCCCCTGTGTATTCCTTCATACAGTATCACAATCAGAAAGTGTACCAAGAGCTCGTCAGTAATTTAATTTAAAAAAAAAAAAAAACTACAAATAAAATTACATAACTTCACTGCAAAAGATTCTGTTCGCTTTGCTAAAACATTGTGTGCATTAGGGACAACTGCCCTGAGCTACTTCATTCAGTGTAGACATATTTGAAACAAAGATAATAATAACTTGAATGACTTTAAGATGAGAGACAGGAAGTCTATTTAATCTAATAAAGCCAAGTGAATGGCACAGCAGTGATCTCTAAAAGGGCTGACACTCCATTGACTCAGGGACAAAAAACAGTCACCCTCAGCAGTAGCACTAACATCCACTTTCCCTTGCTTGTTGTGAGAACAAGTCTCCCATTTTTAAGTGCTTGACTTGGTCCTGTCGCCAGGCAACACTATACAGAAGAGGCCTCCGAATTAGTCAAGCATGAACGGACTGATGAGCGAGAGCCAAAACAAGGCCTCCTATGTGGTAGTGCATTTTATATTTTGGAGTGGGGAGGAAAACAGAAGAAAGACATAGAGTCACAAATACATCGCAGAAGATTATTGAACAAAATAGGTATAGGACATGTTACATGCAGTCATGTCAGTGTGCAGACATACAGAGTAAAGACAAGGTTTCACTGGAGATAGAGTAAATGCTATTCAGTCATTTAAATATGTGACCAAAAGACATTTTACATGAGTATATTCTAATAGTTACATAAATGCTATTCTGTGCAGCTACATCATTAGTCCACATCTGTGTGAAACTGTTGCAGCACTTTAGACTACCTGAGTCTCTGTAAAGCCATTTACTATAAATTGCCAATCTAAATTAAAACCAAAAAGCAGATCACTGTCACATTTTACGGTGTTTAAAAATGGCACACCAGAGAGCACTGTGTTTACTTTTTTGAAGACATTCCCAGAAGGATGTTCCTTAGAGCGTGAGTGATCACTGAAGCTACTGAGGTGCAGCCAAGAGAGTAGGTGGATGCTATGGGGAATGCTCATTTACTGTGCTTAACACATTTGTTTTATTGTGCAGCATGCCTCAGACACACAGCAAGAATATCAAGTGAATTTACTAAAGGATTAAGAAAGGAAAACAAAACAGGACCCATTATGAATACTGCCTGGCCATAGATGCTCCTCGATATCTGACCTATATAATATACAGTCTCTTGAACTAATATTGCCATTAAGTGATATTAAACAAGTTGAATATCATTGACCTCATTGGGCATGTCCATGGTCTTCAACATGGTATTTGTAGCAGAGGTTTCTATTAATGATGACCTACAGCTGTGTTTTCTCATTGGCAGGAGTGACAAATTGAACTGTGAACAGTGGTGTTGCTAAGCTAACGAGACACAAGGGTGGAGGAAAAATGGACGAAGACTGCATGATTTTAATGAAAGGACACATGGACAGGACTGTAAAGCCTTTGGTGACAGTCTGTGGATTCTTGAGCCTTCGAAAATAGTAGAGTGTAGTTTTTGACAACAGATGAGATTCTGCATTTAACACAAAGCAGTGCCTGCAACATTTTGGTGATGCATCGGCCAAAAAAAGGGAGCGCTTCATATTAAGGTACACATATTCATTATTAAGTAGCTGCTTATTAGCATGCATATTAGTAGCATACTGGCTGTTTATTAGTCATTACTTATTACGTATTAAAGATTTATTCTGCATGACTACATTCTATAACTAAGAGTTTTCTGTCAGTAACTTCTTAATTATTGTTTATCAATAGTAAGTAAGATAGTGACAGATTTATAATGATGATTAAAGAGCCAGTATAGCAATGTGCATGCTAATAGGCGACTAGTTAATGTTTTATGAAGTGCTTCCCTCTTTTTGACTGATGTCATCATTAAAATGTTACAGGCACTGCTCTCAGCTTAATGCAGCATCTCATCTGTTATCAAAACTGCTAACTTCAGCCACATATTTAACCCCTGTCTGGCAGACAGTGAATAAAGAGCCAATATGCAAATATGCATGCTAGTAAGTGTAGAAAATAGTACAAATGTAACTTTTGAAGGTCTGGGTGAAACTGAACAGACCATAAAATGGTACACAAATGGTATTTTTCCATCTTTAAGTCACAGTCTGAACTACTACCACACTGTGTCCAGATAACATGGACAACCTGTTATAAAAATGACCATTTCTTTGTAACACGTAGCTTCTCATCTGTAAGGGGTGTGAGTAGCCAGAGCGCAGCCCATAATGGACAGTGGCTACAAACCTTTTTTTCTTAGGCAATGGCAAAAAAAATAATCCCCTACATGCCACACCATCCCTGCCAAGACCGTTGCTTCAGCAGCATTTGTCTGACTGACACACTGAATACTGAGTGCCAGCCAAGCAGGCCCGTTGGCTGCCTGTGGCTGAAAACACAGTCCAGGTAAATCACACTTTTTTTGTTAATGACAAAGTATTGAAATTGCAGATGAAACTCAAGATTTGTTTAATTTCAGATAGCTTCATGGAAAAGTGCTGCTTTAGTAAATGAGAAGGAAATGTAATAAGACTTTCAGTTACAAGGCATGCAGCCTCCAAAATCACAAAAGCATCAATTTATACAAACTGATTATAAATAACAAAATAAATCTAGGTGATGAAAATGCCTTCACATCTTTTCAGATGATTTTAACCTCCTGTATCATTGTCATTCCTGGTCAGTGGTTAAATAAACCAGTGTGTCATTCAGCCGGAATCTATCTGCTGGCTGCATCCTCTGTAAAGTAATCAGAGCCAGCTGTTTGTTACGCGTGCCGTTTAATCCTTGGCTCGAGCCCAAATCGCTGTCCGCGGTGCTGAACCATCACACACGTTTCCACGCTGAGCTGTCCGTCAATACTGAACGCAGTCCATTGAGTGTTATGTGAAACAAGAGTGTAATGAAAGCAAACGCATAGGACCGCCGTTGTTAGAAACGCTGGAATATCCAAAGCAAACGCATTCTGGAATTGTCATAAGTTGTTCTTATATGAGCAGCACATCTCTCCGCCTCTCTTTCAATGATCCTAAAAACAAGTAGCTGTATCTTCAAACTACATGCCTCCATTTCTCGATTATTAGTTGGACACAAAAGCGTTTTAAAAGCAGAATCGACTTACGCTTTGCATGCCTCTAAACTTGGACATATGCAACATTCCTGTGTTCAAGGGGGGCATCAGAAACCAGTGAACAATACAGTATATATAGAGACACATGCAATCGATACAGGTCCTTAAAAAGTCAGTTAAATGTTATGAACCGAAGCTTGTGATGTGCAGTTTTAGCTATTCCACTCCTGGCGTAAAAGAGTGGCTAAAGTGAGTAAATGTGATGTGACAAAATGTTCCACCCAGATTTTTAGGCTACATGTTAAATACTCAAACAAGCCTCACTGTAAATGACAAAACACGCGACACATGAAACACAACAAACAAAGCGGTCCTATCAACAGCGCACAATATCGACGTTTATCTTTGCAAAGCGCACTTATTAAAAAAAAACACGATGAATTACCTTCACGAAAAAGACTCGTCGCGGAGAGCGCTGTTCTTCCTCTTCCTCTGTTCTTTCTCCTCTTGTTTCTGCCTGTTCACTTGTCCGTGTTGTGTCGGGTTTGGCGCGCGAAAAGCCTGTGTGGCGGACGGGACCCGCGGCTGCGTAGCTCGCGCACTACTACTATCCAAACCACAACTGAGTGCGTGACGCGTGGCACGTGGCGCCCAACTTGGCACTGCACCTCTCTCCAGGTGAGGACAGGGGGAGATGCTGCGTGCATGTAATGTGGTAATAAGAGTCTGAATGAGTTCATGGCTTACACCAGATAGAGCCATGAAGGCGCCATGATTTCTACAGATGTTGAGTCTGGAAACCTTGTTCGCTGCAAACCCAGCACAGATCAGTTTTAGGTGCTTGTTGCAAAATGCATCATGACAAATCCATGCATTTGATTCAATGGCCTGGTGAACGACAGTTTTCTGTTCTTAAATCACAATATGCAACCAGCTGTCATTTGCTTTAGTAACCCAGCAAGAAATGTCAATCTGAGAGAAAAAAAAAAAAAAAAGTAGGAGGACCAAATATGATGAGTGTTAACACAGAATCTGATGGGAAGTCTTTCCGACATTCTCTGCTTCTCTTTTTCTTATTTCCTCAAATTCTATTCATTTGTTTCTACTCTTTTGAATTCTCTTCCCCATTGACACACAAATGTTTGGATTTGGCATGTTGTGCCCTCAAAAACTGAATATTCTGCCAAAGAAGAAGAGCCTTCAACAGAACCATTGAGTGGCTTTGCTTTTTTCGTATTGCCACTCACTCCAAGGCATCTATCTAACATCTGGTTCATACTTCATGAGGAAACACATGTCTGTCACGTGTTTCCTCATGAGGCCAGGAGCCTTCTATAACTGCAGAATACAAGTGCTGGACAAATTGAGGATGTAGCCTTCCCATTCAATAAACCCCTAATTTTGAGCTAAACCTGGTAGTTTCATAATAGCATTTGGTCACATGTTCAGGGCGACTCAGATTTTTAGAGCATCTGAGCTGCTGTCAGACTGAATCCAGCACAAACCATCTCTGAGCATACGGACAGACATTCATTCATTCATTTAGGAGCATCTGGTGAATCCCAATGCACATGTATGACTAACCACCACACTCTGTTCCCAACTGATAATCAGCAGGAGTGAATGATGATGCTGTCAGCTTGGCTCTGAGTTGGCCTTTCACATAACCTCTCATTGACCTCTCAGGAAGGCAATCAGGACCTTTCTCCTTCAATTTTGTGTCACTTCTCCTCTCAGAAGCATTTTATTTTCACACATTTCATCACTGAATGCTGTTAAAGCAATCCTGTTTTCTCTTCTGCTATTTTATCCTCTGCCTTGATGGCCAAACATCAAAGCCTGCAGAAAGACTCAGGCTCCTCCAGGCTGAGCACTAACAGAAAATATGATGTTTGCTGGCATCCTTCAGGAATTCGGGAAACACTGAGCCCTTGCTGACCAGAGCAAGGAGAAGGGAGAATTTCTTATATGTTTTAAAAGTTTAACACCATAATCTAGCCATGGAATGGACTATGTTCAGACCAAAGCTTGTCTCCTGGGTTGCTTTTGCTGAACTTCACTATCTTCTCAAAGACAGAGAAAGAGAGACACAAGTTATTTGTTGCAATTTAAGTGCAAAACCCCCCTGCAAATCAGGGTCTCTTGTCTATGAGACTCAATTTAGACACAATTTTGACCACATGCAGCCTCAGAAAAACAATACATTTGTTTTATTTTTCTTCATTTTGTTCTTTATTTCTTTACACAATGCAAACATAAATCACTCAGCCAGCTTCTGTAATCCAACCCGGCTCAGTCATTATTCACAAAGATACTAATGTGTGTCAGACTGTAATGATAAGGCATCTGTTTTACTTAAGGCCATAACAGCCTCATAACAAAACAATATGACTGTGTATGACCTAGCTCTGGTAGTTCAATAACAGACGAAGTTATGCTGAAGATGTGCGTATATACATGTGCGTGACTTTGTGTCTGTTTGTGTAATAGAGGGAGAATAAGAAAAACCAGTGGACTGAAAAACATATAGGTGCTAAACAAGAGCTCACACACCAGCTGCTTCCACAGTCAACATGCTGCAGGGCTTTCTCTTATCACAAGGCAGCTATACATTGTTTGAAAACACGTGAAGAAAGGAGCCCAAGTTCAATTGTGCACAGTATGTGTCTGCATTACAATGTTACAAGGTGAGAAGAAATCTAGTTTTTAATCCACTTAACAGATTGCAATTAACCTGAATTATTTACACCAAGTGGAATGATTTTCTGATGCATAATACCATATTTAAGTGCAGCATGTGTGAGTCACTCATTTCACATCCAAGAATCCTTACAAAGCTCTTCCCAAAACTCTAAGCCACCATTTAGGGCACTGGCTGCCTGCCAGCAAGGGGCTATAGCAATTATGGGCCCTCATTTGAGGAAACATCACTAAGATAGATGGAAGCTATCAAGTGAAGAGTCTGAGGATATGTATAACAAGATAGAGGAGAGTGCATAACAAAGGAGAGGTCAAGGCCAGAAGAAATTAGTAGAAAACTTTCAGTGATCAATACATTAATGGGGACCAGTGGCAAAAACTGCAAAGTGTTCTTAACCTGTCTTTGTTTTTTTGTTGGATTCAGCAATTTTAATTTTACGTGATAACTTTATTTACATTTTTCTCCTTTTCATTGGGCATTCCAGTTTATCTCTTCCTAATATGCAACTTGCAACTTTGTAGGCATTTCATAAGGTGACAATTGTCCTAAGCTCTTAATAACTCCCGAAAGCCCATCAGTGGGCTTCATGTAAATCCTTTTCTTGCTTAAAAGGAAAGCCCCACCTGTGCTCTCAGCCTAATTTAGGTGCAATCTAGTGGAGATCATGCAGTGTCAGTTAGGTCTTAGAGGAGACTCAGGCTGTGATGCTCCCCAGTCCAGGTATACCCTGATGACTTGTGACAGCAGTGAGTGTTACACTTCTGCTTTCCATCACTAACACTCCTCTGGCATGCACCATGTCTCCAGCTCAGCCATCCAACTAATGAAGAAGCCTAGAATGTACATAAATACTACGGACCCACCACCCCCACAAAAACCCACGCCTCCGTATAACATCTATGCAGAGAAAAACACACTCTCACAAACTCCCATACAGAGTATAGAGTGTATATAATCATAATGATGCATACAAACACCCACACCTGTGAAAGCTGAACTGGATGGATAGGTATGGTTCTAATTCTGCTACTGAACATATCACATCTTTTTTGTCAACATGCTAGGCTTACTACTCCTGGAAGTGGCATAACACACATGAACACATACAGACTGTATAAATAAGTGTTGATGTGAAAGTTTTGTATGTCACAAAAAGTAAAATCGTTAACTAATTATGTTCTTAACAGGTTGAGACACTGTTCTAGATAAATGATGCTACTGAGACGTTCTCTCAACATACACCTTTACCAAGTTGAGCGGAAATAAAAATCTCCACCAAATGGCAGGTGAGCCACAGTATATATTTCAGTATATTATAATATGTTGGTTCAATTTTAAGTCACATGTGGCAGCCAAAACACACACTTGCAGAAGTATGGACTTCATTTTCCTTTTTTTTAATTTGCATTATCATACATTAGGTACAAATGACACAATCAATTACAAGGTAAGTAGCTCAGACTCATTTTAAAGGTTTCAGGCTGACAAGGGAAGAAAACAAACATACACAATTTGCAAAATACAATATATTCTTTCTTTTACAGTCTATCTAATGTAAGTCAGTTATATACAAAGACAGGGGTGCTGAGATAATAAATGAGCAAAGAGTGGAGAGTTAGAGACCATGTTACTGTATGGGTTAAGGAATAAGGCATTCCTGCACATCATTGATCCTGTGCTCTGTACAGCCAAAAAGATGGCAGCTCACTTCAGTTATCTCATTTCACAGCAAACAGGACACGGCGGAGAGTAATGACGAACTACAAAGATGTTAAACAGGACTCATCTAAAGCAAACAGGTAAGGAGTACTGTAAAAAAATGATAACAGGCCCCTCTCTCTCTAAACCTTGCATTTAAGATAAAATCTTTACATCAGAAAGTTACTTCATTTTCTGGCCATTCTAGTCATTTACATTAAAAACAAAAAGGTGAGGACATTAAATAGAATGTAAACAAAGCAAAACACCAAATACATTTGGCTAACTCCTTTCCCAGGGTGCATTAGGGGGAACCAGCAGAGAGGAGGAAAGGGTGGAACTGAAGCCAACTGTGTTGAATGAGTTGCACAAGAAACATCAACTGATCTCCTGATCTGATGGGATTTAAATGGTGAAAGGAGGAGGACGCTGTCGATAAGACGATGGATTGATTCGGCCCAGGCACTGAGGAACTGGGAGTGAAAGTAGGTGTGCAAGAGACGACGAGGGAGGGATGGTTCAATGTGACCAGGCCAAAAGCCATCATCACCTATCCTTTCATCTGTTAAACTCAACCCCATCAATCACCGGCTCATCGTTCCATCTCTCCCCCAATATCATCCTTTGATATTGTCCATACACACGCTAATTAGCTCACTACATCATTCAGTCATTAATAGGCACAGGGAGGTAAAGGTAAAGCAAGCGGACAGAGAAGGATGAGTCAAGTTGTAGTTTTATGACTGCAAGGGTTCTAGGCGTCAGTCAACAAAATGTGCTTAAAATCCTGATTTACACACTTTCACTCACACTCACTGATTTGCGAGGTGTGCTGGAACACTAACATGGCGTAAAACAAAGTAAAAACTGGGTTAAATAACTTCAACTAGGCTACTTTGACAATCGATTAAAAACACAGTAAGCAGAGTAAAGGTATGGAGAGTTTAGATCAGAGAAAGGATGATGAGGATTAAGAAAAGGATGTACAGTATATCTGTTCAAGTTGGGAAAGGCACACAAGGGGAGAGTAAGTAATATTTTTTTTCATGCCCACGCTGATTGTGACATTTTAACATTTTGATAACATTTCTAAGAAAAACGAAGATCAGAAAGCAAGTCATCAGAGATTCCATTAAAGGGATGGACTTCGACTATAAAGTCAGCACATACAGAGGTGCAAGATAGGCTCAGACGAGGGCAAGACTGTTGCTAAGTAAACTCTGAGTATGTACAAGGAATATTTTCTCTCACTTCAGTCAAATTCACTGGACGTTAAATCAAATGCTCCACAAGTTGAAAGGTTTTTCAGAGACAATTCTGCCCGAGGTGTGACAGGCAGGAAAATCTATTACGGTGTATGTTAAGTTGTCTATCAAAGTGACTGGCAAGTACTGACACAATGTGCACTGGTATACTCATGGCAGCATGCTACTGTGTATGCTATGTGGCCAGCAGAGTGAAGAGCAGGTGTGGCTTTAGGCAGGTCTCAGCTGCCACAGAGAGTCATCCATGTGACGACAGCTAGTGCAATGCTGCTCTTGTCGGGTTCTGGCATTTTCCAGGTTTGGCACATGCAAAAGGTTATATACTACATGAAACATGGAGAAAATATTAGGTTATCAACAGTTCCCATCTATATCAGTCAGATATGACTTTTCTTAATGTGATTTACTGTATCCGTTGAAACATTCCTGAATTTCTTGAGCAGAAGCTGGAGAAATAAAACTGACAACACTAACGGTAGCAAAAGCAAAGCCAAACACACACACACACACACACACACACACACACACACACACACACACACACACAAAAAAAAAACAAAAAAACAAAAAAACAATTGACAACACAACATTAAGATTTTAACACAAAACCCAATCACGAGACACTAGAGTGCGAGTGGTCCCACTGGTTAGCAACAAGCCATGCTTCTGAGTCACAACTCACCACAGATCTGGGTTCAGTGTTCCACATCGCCCTAAACAGGTAACGGCAAAAGAAAACAGAAGCCATAATCTGCTGTATCTATTAAGCTTCTACAGAAAAGAGCACTGACCTAGAACCAGGGACTATGTGTCGGGGAACTCTTCTGAAAATCAGGTTTAGTAATAGTATCTATTTGAAGATAGAAGCTGTAATATATGCATACTCAATGTTCTTTAGCATGTGATCTGCATTCTTTTGGCAAATTCACTGTTGTTCCTCACACCTGCTTTCACACATAACTTACAAATGTGCCTGAGCAGTAAGACTGAGTCATTACTGTCTGTAAGACTGTGTCATTGAAACTTGACTTGTGATTTGTGTGAAGTATAGTTACAAAATCCTACAATCACTTAAAGCGTCTAGCTGGTCTTAGACCAGCACCCTTAAGGTACCTATCACCTGAAATGAATATGCTTACAGTGATACTCCACCCTAAATCTATAATCTGAGTATCAAACATTCACCTCCCACAGGCTTGACCAGACTCACAAAGAAGCTGAAGGTGGGTTGTGTGTGAGGGCTGAGATGGAAACAGTGTATTTTAGCAAAAAACGTAAAATTTAAAATAAGCTAAACATACAGACACACAGTGACTATGATGCAGGAGAGCTGAGACATTTTTCTAGACTTTTTTCCCCAAAGTGAAAAGCTGTCACTAATGGAATCCACTGTAATCAACATGAATTTAAGCTATGACCATTATTCTTCAAAAAACAGGTACAAACTCTCAAGACTACAAGGAGTGACTCTCACCTTTAAAGTCAGATTTCGAGTGGAGTATCACTTTTAGGTTGCAACTCTGGAGTTTTATACTTAATAGCATGCAGCGTTTAGCCGATTACGTGCATGAATGATGCCTACCAACAGCATGCAGATACACAAGGACAGTCAACAGCCAGACATACATCCAATAAACATACAATTTTGCAGTCAAAATCATTGAATTTGAACAAAGGAAGAAAGAAAGATTTAACCAATCTTCCAAACAAGCAGAACAGATATATTTCACAACTTGCTAAATCTGGAGTCTGTAAATGACATCCAGCTGTTACAAAGTTGATCTGTACTGGGTTATTTCCTTAGTTGTTTTTATACATACAAATATTGGTTTATATAATTAATGTAATAAAAGCACATTCAGGCATTGGTATAAAAACTGTAACTTGCTATACTCTTTTTTAAATAACTCATGATTATTTACAAAGGAGTTATGCACTAGTTAGGAGTTATGAATCTGATCTAATGGAAAAATAGGAGATCACAAAAGAAGAGGAGGGTAAAAACTCATCTATATTTAAAGACATTAAAGAAAGAGGAAGGGATAATAATAAGGATTGTGTTCACATAGTAATGAAGGACATGTTTGTGAACATTGTCAGGTGCCTTTTTTGAGATTCTGTATTCATGGCAACATTATATGGTAAATACACAACAACATAATATTATATTCTAAAAACAAACAACACGTCTTAACTGTTCCAATTGAGACATTTATGACCAATGGGAGAAGCATAGCATGGGACAGAGATGGTGGTTAACACTGACTAGTGTTAAAACATGACAAATTGTAAACGTTTTTAGGTTTGATTTTGTTTCACCATGTAGATATAATAATGTTCTGCCACTGCCAACATACTAAACTCATTACTCTTTACTGTGTGTCCACATAGTGTCCACAAAAATATTGAAAAGGAAGTAC
Organism: Chaetodon trifasciatus; assembly: GCA_037975065.1. Taxonomy (NCBI): domain Eukaryota; kingdom Metazoa; phylum Chordata; class Actinopteri; order Chaetodontiformes; family Chaetodontidae; genus Chaetodon; species Chaetodon trifasciatus. The sequence goes on from JBBMOE010000032.1 coordinate 7,308,602, forward strand.
ACAATCTGCAGCTCAAGTAAGGGCTAGAAAATAGGTCTGTGAATTATGATCTTTAAAAGCAGGTAAAATAGGGTGATAATAGTTAAGCTAAACTACGTTTTGACAAAGGGGAACCAACCCGGACACACTCTCATGCCTGTGTGTCTCTATATTTGCGTTTTTACAGGCTGCATATTATGTAATTACATGACTGCTCATTCTTTAGCTGATCTGCTACGCACACTGGAAGCTGAGACTGGCTAGAATCAAACTGTACTAAAATATCATTTGACGCCATTGCTGTGAAATCAAAGGGGAAGAAAACTGTAAACATGACACAGGAAACATTTAATCACAAGGTGCTGCTTCAATGCCTGCACCGCCTGTCCTTCATACTTGGCTAAAGTGTCTACACAGCCTTATGTGAGTGTTTTTCAGGTCATTACATAATCTACATAATCTATACTGTGATTATTATCCATATAAAAGCAGGAGACCATGTTTATTTGTGAGGATGAAAAGTTGCAAAGTCCCAAATTAGTTAATCTATGCCTTAAATGCTCCTTCAGCTTTTATCACGTACAGGCATAGATTCATTTATTCTGTCAATTTCATCAAATACTAGATAAACAAAGCCTGGCACGTTTCTATCCCCAGTTTTGGTAAACCTTCAATGCAAAACGCAGCGGTAAAGGAGGGACCACCTCATGTACAGTACATGCTCTCCATTAAACTAAAGGAAATTATTTTTTGTGACGGCAGAGAACCAATCGAATCTATATAACCTACACTGGCAAATCATCATTCAAGCCCTAGAATGATGCTTATGAATAAAACCAATACATTAAGGTTTAGAGTGGCCCTTGATCAAGTTGTGGTCAGATGTTGAGCTGGCGGTTGGTTTGGGTGGGTGGGTGGCAGTGAGCGGGGAGTTTCTTCAGGGAGGTTTCCCCATCCTTCTCATAGGCTGTTACCCAGCAATGGGTTTACAAACTGTGGGTTGATGAAAGAGAACCCAGCGAACTCGGCCTGGTCGATGTTGGCGATAACCAGCTCGTCTGGCGGTGTGAGCTGGGGCTGGGTGCGCGTGAAGAACTTGTCAAAGTTCTCTGCTCCTTTGCCACACTGTAGAAAAGAGAGACAGAAGATGGAAAGGTTTAGACGTAAGGTATGGGACACAGTGTGAAGAGTGCAAGCAGACTGACAGGACAGAGCAAACACGAAAAATCTGGCAGAGGTGTGCGCATGGCAATTCTGCGAAGGCAAGAGACATTCAGCAGAATTGGTTTGGAAATTGTTCGAATTTTTAGCCCAAAGCAAGTGATGCGCAGCATCGTCATCATTATCATCATCATCAAACAGCATCGCTCATCACTATTGGTCATCACCATTCATATTACTCCAAAAAAATAAAAAAATCACACTTGGCTGGGCAACTAGACAATGTGCACGAACAGTACAACAAGCAACATTTGTGAGTTGTCCCACATCAACCTGTCGACTTATTAAAATGCATCTTCCTCCTGCCCCCCTGGTCTAGATACAAACAGAGGACATTTCACACCTGATCCCCCACTTTTCCCACTATTACATGCAGTAGGAAGTCAGTAACATCAGATTACATGCTCCACATCTCATTCACCTGAATCACAATGCACTCTTCTGAATACCAAAACAACATTGGCACAGCTGTGGAACAGCAATGCAGTTTCCAGTAAACAAGGCCCAGGATTGACTCTCTGAGAGGAAATGGTGTCTCTCCAATGAGGCATGCTGTATTGCTGCTCCGGCTTCATAACCTGCTGTGACGCTGCTCCTTCACCTTGGCTCACATGGAATATGTACGTACTTTTGCACCTTTGTAGCTGTCGAAGCTAATTATCTTACAGGAGAACGAAACAATTCCTGGAACAAAAACAGCGATGCACCAAGGTGCTACAAGGTCACAAGAGTGTTAATTAGTGTGTATGTAAGAAGGAGGCAAGCTGTCAGTATTTAACAGGGGACATCAAAGGTGTCTTCATGTTTCTGTGGTGACAGGATAATCAAGTTAAATCAAAGAAAGGGAAATTGATCATGTCACATGGCAGAATTTCTCAGCAAAGGAAGGTCATGTGTATGCATGGAGGTGTGAGCGTGCATCTCATTTGGTTACTGTAGTGATGTTCCCGACTGAGCAAAATCCTACTTAACATGTGTGACTACAGCAGCCCTCAAGACAAAAACAAATGAAAGTGGGGTTTAAATAGTGATACTGCATGTGCCATTCAGTATTCTGAGTAAAACATGGCTGAATTACTGCATGCAATATTATTGCATGGGTTTAGTGGCTCATACAGCACCCGGGTTTTTCCCATTCTGGTATCCCATTGTGTAGTTCACCTTCAGTGGAGAGGTGCAGAACAAACTGCGTCCGTTAGCACAAGGCACAGTTTTAGGTCATTTTGAGATTTGCATTACTTATTTGCGCCGACCAGAGCAAAAGCACATCCTGCAGGGCTCAGTCACCTAGCATGCTAGTTTAACTGCTTTACCAAGCACACCTTCCCACATCATGTTGAAAAAGTGCACCACTGTCTGTAATGCACAGTATGCAATGGCTATAAGACCAGGGAATATGGAGACCACCTGTTTCACCTCCTTCCAAGCTAATCTAATGTAAGCTGCTGTATGTTTGCTTGCACTGATTCTGTGCCTATGGAAGATCTGCTCAGGAGTCTACTCAGTACCTCAGTACTCCTACCCTTCTTTTAAAAGATAAGACACACAAAATTACTTCATTTGTCATAACTGATTCTAGTCACAACCAAACCCTGTAATAAAGTATCATACAACTCAGTTTCAAACTTTTGGCCAGGATCATTATCTAATGTTCTGTCAATTTAACAGTTAACACTCTTTAGATGCTGTTACACAATGGCATTAATAAGATATGGTTTATTAATTCAGTGACTCTCCAGTTAAAGGTCTGCAGCTGGCTGACCTACAAAGAGAACTAGAGAGGAGTCCTTCAGGTGCTTGTTTAATCTTTGATCTTTGTTCTTCTGTCTGCTGGAGAAAAACCAAGACGAAATGAGACAAAGAGCATAGAAGAGAGAGTGAGTGAGGGAGGGAGAGGGCTGCACAAAGCATCCTTGTCTAGCCTAATCAGTTAGTCCGCCTACACACTGGGATCACCTACATGGATGCATGCATACACAAACACACACAATCATACACTCAGATGCACACGCACATACTCTGTGCTTGGACCCAGTGCACCACTTGATAAGCATTAATGGTCCCTTGGGGGCTACTGTTCTGCAGCTGGCTGTGAGTTGTTGATTCTGTGAATCCAAATGTCATGTGGCTCTAACACAGGACATGAATAGAAAGACAGAAGGATGCCAACCACAGCACGTTCTGTGTTATCCTTGATTCATTTTCAAATGTACCGTTGAACAGATTGGACTGATGACAGAATACTTCACTTTTTGTCCTCTACGTACTGACTACTTCATCAAAACAACCAAGCAGGCAGAAATCTCTCACATCAAAACATCTGTCCCTTTTCTGGATGATAAGTGCTACTATGAGAGACTGAACACCAGTGATTGCACTTGACTTGCACTCAAGATGCAACCAGACCGTGGTAAACCTCCACTGATCCACAGCTTAAGATTTTCTGGATGTCACTTAAAATTGTAATCATTTCTTCTTTGTTTTTCAGTCCCTTCCAATCAGTTTTAATTGTTGTTGATATTTGACTCTGCCAGCCAATGTGACCTGGCTCTGGGACTCTTGACTAACTTGTGACTAACTGGCCTTATCCACCTCTGCCCTACATTCACAGACAGGACATCAAGTGTGTGTGCGTACGCTTGAGTTTTACATGTGCATCTATGTGTGGACCAGCAACTGCTTGTGTGTCAGTCTGCGTTTGTCAAGCAAACACACTGTAGTGTAAAGTTGCAGACATTTCTATTTTTATTTCCTTCTTTTTACCGGTGAAGCCAGACGACGCATGTCAGGTGACTTAACAGAAGTGAACACAACAGAGCATTAAAAACGTTGAGATACAGACGTTTCCAAGGCGTGTGTGTGTGTGTGTGTGTGTGTGTGTGTGTGTGTGTGTTTGTTTTTAAATGTCCTCCCATGACAGGTGACGTTCGCTCCAAGCCACTACCACCCTGTCAGAGTGGATAGAAGGCAGGACACACACATAGGGAAGACAGGGAGCAAATGTGGCTCTTGTGTATGTGAGTGTGTGTGTGTTGTCTCTGAATGTGCTCTCTCTTTCCCACACAGCAGATACCTGATGGGTAATCGCCAGCATCCCTCAACTGCTGTGCCTCTCTGTATACTTGTCTTCTTCTATCCATCACTGACCATCCGTCGCTAAAGTGAAGCAACACATTTTTCACTCTGAACTCCACCGACAATTGCCGGCACCAAGACGTCCCTCTCTCCGGATCGCGAAGCAGTCACTCCTTGTGACACCGGGCCTCTGTTCTCAAGCGATATCCCTCCCAGTGTGCACGCAAAGCATATGTGGGATGAAGATTCAGCTGCCAAACTGTGAGCACTGAGTCTTGACAAACATGCTTCATTTACTCTGGTTGGTGTCTTTTTTAACAGACAGGATTTGTGGCACGCTCTGCTCGCTTCTCATGGCACTGAGCGCTTAAAGTTTCTCGTGAAAGAGCATCACAGCACAAATAAAGGACCTCGAGTAGACAGGAAACGGTTTCTTAAGAGCGGCTCTTTTGAGATAAATGAAGCTCAAAAGATTAGCTCAACAAGAACAAAAGGAGAAAATTAGGTCATGAACCATGGAAAATCTGCAGCGCTGCCTTTGTGACATTTCCAGAGACATAAACTTGCCCTTTTGGAATAGCGCGGGGATGGTCTTACATCTCTGATTTCTCATTGTGTGATTCAGCCAACCCTTATGGGGTGAGACCAAAAGCCATTATGCTGTTGATACATCCTCCCATACACAATGACATAGTGTCCTACATGGCTTTCTGACCTACTTTCTCTCATCTTTAATCTCTCTCCCTCTCCACATGCATGCAGACGCGCATGCTATTGCACTCAAGCATATTAAAAAAACACTCAGCTACTTAGGATGGTAAATGAGTGCCTGCCTCCATTAAAGTTGTGCATGAGTCTCTCTCTTTTTCTCTACCTCCCTCTCCCTGAAGCCACTGGCATGACAACGATCTGTTCTTCTCATAATCTCCTGAGCATTTTTCTTTGTTTTGACTGATCGTCAGCTTGTCATTAGCAGTGCACTTAATTCTTAATTCTCAAAGTGGGGAAGTAATCATTTCAATCGACAGAATGCCAGTTTATTCCACACATGTAGCAGTAAGTAGTTCAGAACATCTCCGGTCTGTTCCAGTACAATAAACTCATATTAAATGTGATTTTGTAAACAAACCTCAAAGCAAATACAAACTTTAATACAGTTAATGTAACCATCTCTGCATCTGCTGAGATGTGAACTGCTGACTTTATGGAAAATGTTTTATGGGAAAAAACATATTCGCTTGACTCCAAATTAGGAAATACATAATCAAATAGAAAAATAAATACATAAACAAACTGAAAATGCTCCCTTTTATATACCCTCAGCTAAAAGAGGAAAGGCAGACATGCTCAGTCATGTTGCAGCAGTCTGTGCCTCTCATTTCTTACAGCAGTGAGTCACAACTCATTCATATTGCCATCATTTTCTCTGTCCGTGTGCATGTGTGTGTGTGTGTGTGTGTGTGTGTGTGTGTGTGTGTGTGTGTGTGTGTGCGTGTGACTGTCCATGTATCCCATCAGGCATGCACATCTTTTCCTTGGACACTGTTCCAAGGCTTCTGTGCAGTGACTAAGTCCTTCCACCCTTTCTTGCCTCGCCTCCCTCCCTTTATTCACCACTCTCATCACAATCAATCAGCAGCTTCCTATTTGACCTACTTTTCTCATCCTTTCCAGCTCCCTTCAGCCACAAAGACCATCGGCCATCCCCAAGTGGGTGTAAAATGTGTGGGCGCAAGTGTGTTGTACTCTCAAGAAATTAGCCTGATTTCACACTGACATCGCTCGCTAGATGTGTCTGGCATTTAATCATGTGCTTTTTTTGTTACCTGCAGTAGACGGCTGTACAGTGACAGGGCCATAAATATGGATCAGCACTAACTGAGCCTGCCCCGACACTCATTCTACCACACAGACTGCATCCTCTGTGTTGTCTGGAGCCCCGGTCCAATAGACACAGATGGTCTGAACCTCTCAGCTGGGTGCAGCCGGTGTAATGATTGCAATTCCATTGCTGTCAGAGGCAGATGAAATGAGATTGAGTGGGGGATAGATGCATAGGAAGAAAAGGAAAGAGGAGGAAGAGTGGATTAGATAGGCAGGGTTAGAGTTGGTGAGGGGTGAGAGGAAGGTGTACAATGATAATGGACTCAGAAACAGCGCTGTATTACATGGCACAGTGAGATGGACATGATGGGTCATTACAGAGTGGGTTATGGTGGTTACAGAGAACATTCAACAATGTTTTCTTCTTCTCTTTCCACCTCTCTCACCTTTCAACCTTATCTGCGTCTACATCCAAACCCATGCAAGCATGCATTGTGCAAGAGACATGCACGTTCGCATGCATCCACCTTCCTGCAACTTCAGCGTGGACGGAAATACAAGCACAGAAGCTCCTCTCTCTGTCTGATATTGATCCAACCTCCCACCTCCACCCCACACACACATATGCAGCAAATAGTCACAGAGACAAAGCGTACATGCAAAGGAAATCTTCCTCTCCTGCAGTTCTCAATCTCTGTTAACCCTCACTTTCTTTAACCCTCCCACACACACATACATTTGCTCACACATACACACACAAAGCACACACAGCATTTCCAGGACTACATGGAGGAGAGACTACATGGACAAAGAGGTCAGGATTCACCTTATTAGAGGAACTGGAGCCCTTGAGGGTTGAAACAGAAGAGAACTACAATATTTAAACTGAATAATATAAGGCACACACACACACACGCACGCGCACACACACATACATACACACACACACACACACACGCACACACACACACACACACACACACACACACGCATGACACTGAGTGACCTACTTCTCAGTTGTCTGTTGCCTCCTGTTTTTTTTTAAAGACATGATCTATATGTACGAGTCTGTGTGTGTGTGTGTGTGTGTGTGTGTGTGTGTGTGTGTGTGTGTGTGTGTGTGTGTGAATGACAATGACATAAAGACAGAGGACAAAGTGTGAGTGTGTGCTTTACATGATCATGTGTGAGGATTTCTAAAGCAGTCCTTACTGCGCAGCAAAATGTGAGCTATATGAGATATGCATTCATAATATATGGATGTTACATTAATTATACATTGAGATGAGAGGCTTTGAAATTACTTATGGCCCATATATATAGCACAGGCCATAAATAGTGCACGCCTGCAGTCGTGTTTTGAGTGTCAATTCAAGGGGAGCATTATGCATATGTCACATCAGACTGACTGCAGTCTGTGTTTAATGTAACGAGTCGGTCCATTGACCATTTATTTACAGTGTATACCCTATAATGTCGTTCATGAGTGAAAATCATGGAGTGGGTTGTGAGCTACACCAAATGTATAACTTCCTGCTTGCATCTTATAGTCTCAACATACATTCCTGGCACTGTCAGCCACTCTCAGTGGGAACGCAGTCAGACTACATCACCCGTCTCGACACCCATGAATATAGTCTATACAATGCAGTCACATTCATATAATGAGACCGACTGTAATGACGTGCCATTTATAGAACATACCATCCTTTACTCTAAATCACCAAAACACATTAGAGAGCGAACGTGCTGGTAGATAGTGTGTTGGTGTCTGTTTATGTGAGTGATGCTTATGCAGTAACAGTGGAAGTTTATCCTGTAGCCTCACAGAAGCCCTAGACTGACGATAGTGGTGTATGTTATGTGTTCTGTGATAGGCTGCAGGCCCCTATCACCCTGCACAGGATAAGCACAGATAGGAACTAAATGGATGGATGGTGTTTGTGTATCAAAGGTACCTATAATGTCTGTGTAAGTGCTTTTGTATGTAATTACAGTACTTCAAATGTTTACGGCAATGATACAGCATAATGCACCATCAACAGCAAGGCTTATTTTCTAAATATCCAAAATATGTTTTAAAAGGGTTTTGAGATACCTGCTTCTGAGACTTCAGCTACAGCTTCACAGCTACAGAATTACAACCTACAACCCCCTTACTCTTTTGTCTTCTTTTTCACAAGAAGTTTTATCTGTTATTAAAATTTAAGTAAATCCGCTTGGAATTATTAATGACGATACATTTTTGAAAAGGCCTGGAGGAATTTTGTTGTAGTTTAGTGGGTTTAAAAGATACATACCAAGTACTTACAACATCATGGTCTGAAATATGCTCCCTTAACTTTGCTGCATGAATTTTCCCACTATGTTCGCTGTCATCTCCAAGTATACACTTACAACTTGCGGCGACTGCATAGTCCACGCACGGTCGACACAGAAGATGACGACTTGTGAAGTCCTGTCAAAGAAAACTTGCTGGAAAATGCAATTTCCTATCTAGGTGAAATATCACTTTATGCATTTGAAATCCAATTTTCACAACCCAGTTATTTTCAGGTATAGTTTTGCTTGAGTCTGACAAAAGGTTTTAGATAGCTGGCTGCTAAAGAAGAGATTTCAAAACCCTGTCCTGACAGACACATGCTTTGTTTGGTGTCTGCAGCAACAGAGAGACACGACAGAGTGAGTGTGTGTATGTATGTGTGTGCTTGCTGTAAATGTGTGTTTGAATAAAATAAGGATGGTAGTTTGCAGTCAATTTGCTTTTAATACAATAAATTACACTAATATTTCCCATTTCATAGTATTCCAAGGAACACATAAACACATTTAAGTAAGAATATTAAGAAGTGTTTCCTCAAAAGATAAAGTTGACCAAATGAGAAAAGCGCACCAAATGAGATTGGATGACACATTAATGAAAACCTTCAAGAGTGACCCCACCATAAAATGAGGCATGCATAGATTAGGACTATCTGTAATCTGCATGTGTGGGCTGGTGTGTATAGTTGTGTGCGCTTGTGGGTTGTGGTACTTGTAAACATCTGAACAGTTCAGATTTAGGGCGAGATGTTTTTAAGCCCTTACAGTCAAACCAAGAGAGAGGGAAAGACAAGAAATCTGTTTGTGTGAATCTCAGTTTAAGCATCTCATTGATATTCCAGAAAGCTGTTGTTTAACACATTACATAACACGCAGCTAACTTTGCTGGTTGGCTACATTATGCACCACCTGTTTCATTTTATTTGAACACTATTTAGTTGACAGTGAATATCTAATGCTGTACAGTGCGTGCAGGATGTTAAAACTTTCATCAACTGTGAATATAAATCCACCCTGTAGATAAAAGTTAATCAATAAAAATACTGTCAGACACTTAGAGGTGAAAAGCACTGAAGAATTAACCCACTTAAAGGACAGAAACTAGAGAAGTTTTGTCTAGTAATGTCCCCTGACAAATCTGACTGAAGGCTGAGGAACAAGTTGGTAAACAAACAGCCAAGAACACATACTGCCCAAGGTGAAATAAGTAAAGAGGGGCATGAAACATCGTGCCGTTACATATTTGTCTTGTAGCGATGAACACATCTGTTCTTGTTTGTGTACATGCTTGCCGTTCAGAATATTGTATCTGTTTATTTGTCTTGTTTATCTGTATTGTGTTGCATGTATGTGACATAAATGTGTGGTATAAAATCAATTCATATCAATTTTACATCAATTATCATTGCTAGATTAAAACAAAAGCAGAATATCTGCAGACATACAAGGCCACCGTCGGGAGGAGTATGTAACATTGTGTTGAACCTGAGGGGAGACTGTCGATTGCGTTATGGTACAAAGTGAAGGATGTTGGATGGCACAAAGCATGATGATGGTACTGTTCTTCCAGTACAAGCAAAGCTGTCACAGTTTCTAAAAATGTCAGATGAGGAGCTGAAGGAAAAGCCACAGGAAACACAACTTCAGTAGAAAGAATAAATGCACTCGGACCAATGGCAATGAGGTGACGGAAAGACAGAAGGTGCTAATTTTGTGCATCAGGGTGCATGGTGCAAAGCACAGTCAGGTGAGCTGTTTACAGAGAGTGGCTGTAAATGTTGTTTAATTGGCAGTAATAAGCTTCCTATCCAAAAGTAGCATAAATTTTAAACCGGCGTCCATAAAATCAGCAAAAGACCAACTTAATGTGCATTTTACAAGGTATGAAGTATGATGGAAATATGCCATTAATCTACGGCTGATCTTTTTATTTGTCTCTAGCTAATTTCCATCCATCCAGTGGAACAGAAGGTTCATGAAAATGTGTACAAAAACAGGTGGATGAAAGCATTGCTCCCCTGTCTGTCCCCCTCCTACAGCTGTCATGCATGGCAAGCCACCAGAAAATACAGCAAACACTTGTAGTAAAAAAAAACATGACTGCATCTCAGGAAAACACCTCTTTGCACCATGCACCCATTGAAAACAGAGCCCAGACAGCAACGCTTCCTTTGTGACAGGAGCAGACAAGTGCAATGGGACATGTCACCTTATTTTAATGACGGCTGAGCTGATGTGAGAGAGGCCACCGATCATCATGACCTTGGTTGCAGTAATTATACTGTATCAAACTTAATTAGACTGTGAAGTATGAATCAAATCCCAGGCAAGCACACTGCCTGCTGTAAAAGAGTATGTGAACAGCACTTACCACTTTGGGCTTGAAGGGCGGCTGTATCTCCCTGTTCTCAAGGCGTTCCCAGTCGATACGTCTGAAGAAGGCGTGTTCTCGGATGTCCCTCTCTCCCTCAGGGCCGCAGCCCAGCCGTTTGGACGGGTGCTTGGTCATCAGCTGCTCACAGAGAGAAACAACAAGGAGGATGCAGAGTTTGAGCAAAGAGACTATAAATTGTGAATTACAGTTGTGATTCCTCTGACACCCAGATTATATTGATTTTCTGCTCTTTAGAATGGTGCAGGCTTTAGGAGGGCCTCAAATAAAAGAATAAGAGAAGCACAGTGCGGAACACACGAGTCATAAATGTTTTTCATCGACTTCCTCGTTTCTTTCTGTACCTGCACTTTCACCTTCAAAGCATCAGGAAAACTCTCAACTCTCACTCTCCCACTCTGGTGCTTTTTCACTGATGTGTTCAGTATTGTTATTCCACCTCTTTTCTAGGTCAGCAAATGACAAAATAAAACAGATGGGTCTGAAAAAGACTGATATAATTAAAGTGCTGCCACTTCCAATCGCACCACACACACAGCACTGTGTGTGGACACTGTTTGTTAAAAAGCAAATCAAAAGAAATGAAGGAGCGACCCAGAGGCAATAAAAACAACAACAAAATCTGTCCTTGGTAAATTATGTAGGGGCCCAGTGGTATTACATAAACATAATTGTCAAATAATGTGTAATTTAGTCATTTAAAATGTTTGCTTGTCCAGCTTACTGTTGAATAAACAGAACATGACTTTCTCTAAAGGGGGAAACAAACAGGCTTGTTCACAATTTTAAATACATTAAAACAATTCCTGCTCATAATGGAACATAATGGCTATTTACATAAATATTTAGCATTACCACTCCCACCTCAGTGCAGTGTTTTGTCCTGACTGAATTACTAAGGAAAGGAAAAAAAGCAGTTTGGAGAGAGACAGAGAGCCTGGTGGGTTTAAGTATTGACAGTCCAAGGACAAAATGACTTATTCATACACTGGAATCTGAAATGGAAATGATGTTTTGTTTGACTCAGCCCATTCAGATGCTTAAATAGGCTGGCTTCCTGGCTCTGGTATTGTGTGCAGTGTCTGTTGTTTAAGCGGTGTGCCCACAGTGACAGTACCCGACTGCAGCACCTCTGGTTCAGTTCCTGACCTGTTGATGCACACCTTCACATGCAGCTCAGTCAGCTTGGCAGTTCTCATGGATTACATGACACATTAAGCTTTGTGTGTTTTATTATTCTTACACAGAGGGAAGAATCTGTGTTATCTTACTGCAGCCTCTGACCAAAGGTGCGCACATACACACACACATACTGTACATACACACTCATTTACAGTAGCCTGGCAGTCAGGTTTCAGGAATAAACTTTACTAAAGTCAGTATTTGTTTAGTGATGGCATTTCTTAGCTTTATTGTATTATGTGTTATTTATATTATTTTGGGAGACATGCTTCTTCACTCTCTTGCTGAGAGTTTGATAAGAAGATTGAAACCAGTCTCTGTGAGTCTAGGCTCCAGATTACCCTCCATGGCCCCATTGCATCATTTCATACACAACATGGTTACATCGGTCTGTTTTTAAGCAACTTTGAGCTTGTTTTTCTCAAGAACTGACTGGCAGCTGAGGAGCCTTTCAGAGTGTCCTTTCTTTTTAGTGACTTTGTCCAATGCACATAAAAAAGGGGGAAATAACCTCATATAAAATTCAAGCTATGAATCATTCCTGCTACCTGAGTCTGCCATCATTCTCCCTCCCAAGTGTTCAGCTGTGCTGCGCTGATGTGATAGAACAGATACACTGTATTACATCACATAGTGTTTCTTTTGATATGTTCATCTCATGTATGTCAATATGCTGTGATAAGACATTCTGATCAACTGTGTTTTTGCATTGTTGTAACTAAACAGCCTAAACAGACCTTCTGTTGGTATGAAGAATGGACATGCAGATGTCGCTGCAGTTGTTCTGTTGGGGTTTATCACTCGTTTAATTGTCTCTTTAATAGCAGCCACAGGCTTCAAAAAGCTGTTTTGAATATTCCTCTAAGCAAATGTTACTTCAATTTATTTCTAAAGTATCGTCATCACCTCTTATCAGTGTTGGGTTTTATGCTTTTTTTTTTTTAGCAACCAAACTGATATCTATTTGTTTTTGTCTTCTTCCTCTTAACACAGATAGACAAAATGCATGCACGCACACACACACACATGCACTAGCAGTGGCAGACTCTTCCCGAGGACATGCTGACAGGCACCTCGGGTGAAACTGCTGTCCACAGTATGTCCTGGATACCACAGAGCAGGAAATCCTCCAAGGGCCTGTACTAGTCTTACAATATTAAGTGAAAATTTCTGCCACTGACACTTTTTCTCTTACAGTTGTTTTTTCATGAAACATCAGAAAATAAGGACAGAAACATGTGCAGTTAAAGACAAATGAGTGTAAGTAAGAAAATATATCACTGCCAGATTTTCTATTTTCTACATCTTGGTGAAAGGTATCATTTAAGAGAGACATTAAACAGCAAACTTTTGCCAGTGTTGAATTTCTACTTGCAGGATTTTTGCAGGCCAGCATTCCTGCAGCAAGTCCCTTCCAAATACAGGCTGTTGGGCTGGGCCACATCTAAACTAGCAGAGTGCATCCAGCTGGCAGAGTACATCAGACAGCTGTTGATGGGGAGGAAAAAGTCATTTGCAGCTTTCTGTCTGTTCACAGGACTGTCACCGACGGTGAGAATGCATCCTGCTGCAAACACAAGGCTGTCACCATTAAAATGACACACCTTACACGTCTGAAACCTGAAACGTCCTTGAATCTGACTGAGCGCTGGCCTGCCACCCTGTCACACTTCTTTTTTTCTGGAAACTTGAGCTCATTTGAGTTACTTTGCATAAGTGTGAAGTGTAATCCTGAAAAAAGAAAGTGCGGTGCTGAAGTTTCATGGAGAACATCTCATCATTCTGTCTGAAGAGTGTTACCACTCGAGTCTCAGTGGCTCCACCACATCATGAACTGTCAGCAAAAGGTTTAGCTGCATGTGTTGAGAAACTGCACATAACTTGAAAGTTTCCCTGCTGTTTCTGCTGAGAACATCAAATTGTTGGATTTGATGTTCCGGCGAGAGGGACGGCGAGAGCGAAAGTCAGGGAGGTGGAGAGAAAAAGAGAATGAGAGTAGATGAAATAAAAGAGTAAGCAGATGGGGCCTCTAAGTCAGCAGGGAGTCTGGTCAGGTAAAACTGAGAGACTGAGTAGTACATCAAGGCTTTCAAAACACACACTACCACCATCATCATCCTCTAAAATCCAGTTCGTTTGATGCAGTGTGAGAGAGCAAGGGCAAAACATCTGATCAACGACAAACCGCACCTGTGCACATAACAAATGGGTTTAAACTTGACCTTCTCTGACAATGCAACAGAAATTAGGTAGTCCTCAGATATACAGACACAATTTTAATGTATATCTGCTCTCTTCCAGTTGTCATAATGATCTACGACAAGACTCAAATGGATGAGCCTTAGGTAACATCACATTACTTAGATGAATGTGTATCTACATCTGTGACCTACTTAAAAATGTCATTGACTGTACAGTAAACATGGGCTTGCTCAGAGTACAGATTGTATGAACAGCTGCAAACTCTGTCGGCATACTGAGTTACTAAGCTTGCACATGACAGATATACTGTATAGTTTGTTCTCATTGAGTTCCTCTTATAATGCCCCTGTATTATCCATTGCTGTATCAGCATCAGTTTTCTCTTAAAATCCGTTCTTCCCCTGCTCCGCTCTTATTCTCCTCCTCTTCCTAACCCTTCTTTATCCTCCAACCACTCTTTCTCTTGTTGTTTCTTCCCTCCCATCTCTCTCTATCTCTTCCTTTTGTGGGTCAGGCTGTTGGCAAGCACTGTGTAACCATTAAGAGGAAGTGCTGCAGCCATGCCAAACAAGGGTTGAGACAGGGACTTGGGCCGAGACCAGGACACACACGAACACATGTGCGCACACACAGCCAAGAAAGATGAAGGAAGAGGAAAAGGATGGGAAAATGAAAAACGGAGACAAAGAGAAACAAGTTGAGTTGAGGAAGGGACAAGGAGCCAAAGCGTGTTACTGCACAGCTCATTGAGTTTGAACTGCCTCTGGACAGAAATAAAACTGCTGCTTTCACTATTAAATTCCTTGTATGCACACATGTACACAAATGAGTGCTTTTCTGTAAGCCTTGTGAGTATTTCTGGACATTTCAAGAAAAACAGCATTTATATAGACGTGCTTTATAATCTATACGTCACTGTTTCTCGTTTTCAACGGGCTACACTGAAAGCTCTGCTGCCAGGACTTGAACTTGAGTCTCAACTGCCAAGAAGTGTGTATGATGGGAGGTTACAGTCAAATGTATGAGTGTGCACACAATTCCTGCACATGATATTTTGCCTTTGCAATTCTGTGAAACAATAATGTTGTGCAGACCACAGATTTCACTGAGTTTCAGTATTAACACACAACTAGTTAATGCTACCTTGTTTATGCACTGTATTAAGCAATGTATTTTTTGTTGTTGTTGTGATGTTGTTGTACTGTTATGTGCTCGATGCCACGATTTGACCCTGTCTAGGCGAGGTCTCCCTTGGAAAAGAGGTTTGAATCGCAATGTGACTTCCAACTTAAATAAAGGTCATCCATGTTTCAGTGAATCTGCTATTTGCTTTCAAAACATTCTGTTGTTTGACTTGCACTGACCCACTGTACTGTTCAGCTCCTTCTGTGTCTGGAGATCCAGCAGCCACATAGTTGTGGTGGTTTGAACAGCAACAACATCTCTAAAAAAAAATTACCTGATCTGAGCAACTCAGATCGCAGGTCTGTTACCTCTCCTGGTTAACACATCACCGCAGATCAGTTTAATGTAGCTGGTGGCTGTAAGCTGCACCACTGGTTTGACAGAGGAGGCAGACTGATGGCTCAGGATGGAAAAAGCATCATTTTGTTGTGATTTTGAAACAAAAATCACATGCAGGTGTAACTGATTCACAGGTTTGTAAAGGCTCTTTTGATTGATACATTAAACCCTGCACTGATACAGTTTTGTATGAACGAAATTTCACACCACCTCGTTGTACTGTTATAGTTAAGGTTAGCGTCATCACTACTACTAGCTATGTTTACTGTAATATCAATATTGACAGGTGGCGGCTGTCTAAACATGTGGCTTGTTAATGCAAAAGTGAGCGTGCTTTGTTGAATAATTCATGATAGTTACGCTTGCTCGATTTCCTTTTGAATTTCTGAACTTTCTGAACTGTTTACTTTCTGAACTTTACTACTGCATGAGCGCTAAGTGTATAATATCCGGTATGCTAGTTTGTTAAAGACCATTTGCTGTCATGCATCCTGGTGATCGTTTGCTGTAACAAATGACACATTGTGGTGAATCTGTTTCTCGTCTGGCCAGGGAAAGTATGGAAATGATACCTAATAGATGGTCTTTAGACTGTGGAAAACGGCTACTTGCGAGCAGTATATGGATGACCTGATAGGTATTCCTTCAATGTTTAAATAATGCACAAGTAAAAGACACAGAAATTGAGAGGAAGGAGGAGAGGCAGCTTGTAGGTGAGTTCCCAGACAATATTTCAAACAAAGCCTGAAGCCTCATTCTTACAATAAGTGGAGCTGGAATTCTCACTTGTTACATCTAAACCCGGAAAGCTAAGAAAAGCCTTACAGCTGTCAGTGACACAGCCTGTCTGTTTTTCTCCCTAAAGCTGAACTAGCAGGAAGGTTTTGGAGCCCTCCGACAAGGAGTTCAATTATTTTGGCTTCAGTGAGGAGACACAGAGCTTAAATTGCATATTTACAAGATTTTCAGGGCAGGTGGGAAACAGACCGAGTTAGAGGCAGGTTTCATATCAGATGGATTATGTGTGTTTTTCTGGATGTTTGTAAAACAGAAAAACAGAGAAGAAAGTGCAACACAGACAATGTCAACCTTTTATGAACACCAAACAGATTCACCTATCATTGGGTTTATTTGGCTTAACCACACAAGCCGGTTTATAATGACACCCGAATCACTGATGGCAAAGAGTGCCCACTCACCCCTTTGCAGACGGAGACAGCTTCTTTGGACAGGGACTTGGGGTAGGACACGTTGTGCTCCATAATGGACTGGAATAACTCATCTTCATCCTCTCCATCAAATGGGGGCTGGGGGAGGAAAGACAGAATATTAAGAGAGTGACAAAGTGGATGAATAAGTGACCAGATTTAGTAAAAACATTTTCCATGATGAATATGTTTTCCCTAATGAATAATGAATAAGAGGGCAGAAAAACATAAATTTGACTAAACAGGGTGCCAAAAGGAAGAATGGAGGAGAAAAAGGCAGAAAGAAAACAACAAAGAAAGGGAGAAAACATCAAGGGGCAGTGCTGAATTGGTGCAAGTTTCACAGGAAGACCTTGCAGGGCAAATGGAGTGGATGACCCAGCTTTTTCCCCTCCTCACTGGGTGGTTATCATCAGTAACCATAATGTGGGTGTTTTGACAGTCCATAAAATGAATTATTCGTCATTTCCACTCCACCGGTCCCTTCAGGTACAGATAGCCTGTCTGCATCATGCCCTCTTTACCTGATTTCACACAAGGCAGGGGGAGACAGAGGAAGGGAACATCTGAATAGGTAAAAACTGTTAATTGTTGAACAGCTGACACTTGCTCTGAGTTCCATCTGCATGTTTTGCTTTGCTGAGGAGGAGCTTTTATTTGCACGCAGCTTTTGGCCTTTTGGAATGGAGGACTCTTTAAAAATATGTTAATAAGTCATAAATGTCTTGACAAGTCACTTAGTGCTGAGTCCTGGAGACATCTTTTATTGAAAGCTGTCAAAAACCTTCTGATGGGTGAGATTAATTTTTTTTTTTTTTTTTTTACTTTTCAAAAGAAGACCAGTTCAAAATATAACTTACACCAAAATGTGTTTCTGTGTTGATGCAGTAACTTCTGTGTGTAGCACAGATGACACCATAAAGAGCTAATGCTAGGCTAATCTGTGCAGAGGTCACATAGTTCCAAAGTAGGCTTCCCAAAAGGAAGGGAGCATAAAGAAGTGCGAAAATTCAATTTGCTCAATTCAATACAAATAATAAACATTATTTGTACAGCACCTTTCATGAAAGAAATGCAGCTCCTGTAACATTGTCAGACTCACGAAGGACAATTAAAAGCAGGTCTGCAGCAGATCCAGAAATAGTGTCTTTTTTTATTCCAAGCATTCTTCTTCCTCGCCAAAACTTGGTGCTTACATTATTAACAGTGAAACACGACTGCTAACAGTGCAGTCAGATATTCAGATGTAATATGCCAGTAGCAGCTAATGTACCCTCACGCCACTCTGTCAAGCATAGATGAACAGCGTGATACAGAGAGTGGAAAGCTCATTCCTTTCAGATATTTTCAAATTTGTAATTTTCAGCTGCACCGACACTGAGTCAAGTGACATCGCTGAAGGCAGTTTATCATATTGTGCGTAGCTTCCTCTCTTACATGTGGAGTTTCTCTTAACTTTTAACCTCTCTGCAGTTCAGTTCCAATCAGCAATTTGTTAGCAACTAGATTTTAAGTGTGCATAAAAGCCTTCTGGTTAAACCTGGGTCAAAAGTAAGCTCAGCTGACAACATTGGAAGAGGGCGAAAAGGTTACACCAAACAGGATTTGCCCTATGATTCAAGGGTAGATGGTGGTTTTGTGTGTTTATATGTCAGTGTTTATTATTAGTTGGTGCTGGTGGGAAGGTCTTTAGGAAGCACCACCTGAGTACATTTAGGCCTCTGCAGAGCCTTGCTGCAACTTCAGTGTGGGAATAATGTGGCCGTGAGCAGTCTGCGAGCAACCTTGTATCTGTGTAAAGTTATCTGCATAATCTGTTGCAGGTAATTACATAAGAACTGCAAGTGTGCGTGTGTGTGTGTGTGTGTGTGTGTGTGTGTGTGTGTTTGTGTGTGTGTGCACTGCTCACCTGTCCTGCCAGCATTTCGTAGAGCAGAACTCCATATGCCCACCAGTCCACAGAGCGTCCATATGGCTGATAAGCAATAATCTGGTGGAAGGAAGAGAAAAAGTTCAGAACTTCAGCCAAACAACTGATTCTGCATTTGAAAATAGGGCATCATAAGCTGCAGAAAGTGTCAAACAGACTGTGATCCAGTTTTTAAATACTTTTAAAAAAACAAAGCATGTTACCACTTTCATATCAGTATACTACCTGCCTACAAAGGAAATCTGCTTGTTGACAATGTAGGACATCATAAACAGCAGACAGAGCTAGATCACAACATACATGTGATCACCCTGGACCTGTACATTAAATATGAAGCTAGTCACAAATTCTATAAATATTTCAGCACAAGTTCCATCAATTATTATATATACTGTTACAGTACCTCTGAAAGCACATATCACTAGATTGCAAAGATGTACCCTATTATGTACTCACAGTGCACAAACTCCACCTGTGTAATATAATTTAGTCTTATTAAATCCATATACTGAAACTTTCATACTGATGTTTGTATCACATGTGTGATCATGAACAGGTCTCCAACAAAAGCTTAGTACATATAGCAGAGCATACACCTTCTTCTGTGAATCCATGACAGGACAATTTCAGAAAGTCTTGGCAATACACTCTGTGGGCCTCGTCCCAGCACGATTGCACATCTTTGCCATTGCTCGTCTCATTTCTATGTAAATCTAAATGACTGTGATAGTGAAGCAGTTCAGCAGCTCTGAATGATAAAATTAGTCAATGCAACATCAAACGTTGTTCACAAATTGTGCTTTCCTAAATGTCCTTGTTAAGTTGCCAACTGGTTAAGCAGGAGACATTTTTTCCGTCAACGCTTTTAAGCCAACTGTGCCTCAAAACGCTCCAGACACATGCATATGAAGTTTGACAGCAGCCTTGAAAAATCCTGCTTCATGCATTCGAAAGCTCACAGACATGCTTGCTTTGCTCCCCATACTGTGATTTGACTCAGACAAAGAAAACGTATAAAGCGAGGTTGTGACTACAGCTGTGACCAGCCAGAGATGCTGGATGACCCGGGCATCATACATTTCAAATCACCTGCAACAATTACTTTTGCCACGGTTCAGCGAAGAAGATAGGAAGCGAGAGATCTCTGGCAAGAAGCGAGCATTTGGTGCGTGGGAAGGGAGTAGATAACAAAACCCAGAAAAGACTCGCTGTATATCATTTTACTCGACACAAGCACCTCAGAAAGAAACAGCTCTCATAGGATGATGTTTTGCTGCAGCTGAAGCTGAAAAACACGCTTCACACTTTTTCCACACAAAAACAAGTCGGGAGTAAACAACCGCGGAGCCATCGTGAAGTAAACTCTTCCATCCGTTTGTCCAAATGTTCCGATGACTGACAACACAAACTCTTTCATAAGTGGCTGAATTAACTTGGTTTTGCTTCATTTTTTAGTGATTAAGGACTCAAAGTATTATTATTGATCTGGGATATATGGTTTTAGGGAATGAAAGTTTAGCTACCACTGCAAGTATTAATATCTAATGTCTAATGAGGAGGATTATAAGACATGATTTTCCTTAATGCTCATGACTCATTTAGTGATAGTCGGGCTAATTGTATACCTGGTACATCTTTTACATCCAAATGCAATAACAGAGAAACCAAAAAAAAGAGATAAAGACAGAGATAAAGAGATAAAGGAAGCCTCCCTCAACTGTGACATTTTCTCTGGCCCGAGGGATTCCTGTTGGTTTCTCTGACACTGGTCAAGATAAGTGCATTCACCAGCTCTGACCCTATTCACACCAGTCAGAAAACCCACATAATTACACTTCACACCCACTCGCACATCTCTCTGGAGCTTCCTCTGCCATGTAGAAGCAGCTGGTGCAAGCAGGCTCACATACAGCACACAAGCATGTATGTTAAGACCATGCATTCATGCACGCACACACACAAGACATACAGGACAGTATGGTGACCCGCACACACAAACAACTCCAGGTGTGTAACAGCAGTTGTGTCATGCGGTACGCTGCTCTATGACCTTTGCTGATTAACATCTGGCCTCACACATGCTGCCCTGGAACGCTTCTCCAGCTCAACTTAACATACACTCATGCACAGGTCAACATGCTGTATATAAACTCACATGCATATACACACATATGAAGCACATGAAGCACACACACCAATGTGCCCAGGTGTGTGAAAGCAGATTTATTCTGTATCGCTCTATAACCTTTGCTGTGTAACACCTGACCTCTGCTTTGCCCAGTGGAGCGCGCACACACACACACACACACACACACACACACACACACACACACACACACACACACACACACACACACAGACAAAAACACCTCCAGCTCTGCACTCTGCTGTCATGATGCTGTCCCGAGGGTTGATGGGAGCCGGCTGGACACGCAGTGCATCCACGTGTTAACCCTCATACACACAAAGGCAAGCATGTGCACGGACTCGCATGCACATACACTTATGTGTCTTTGAATATCACTATAACTGTGAGAGTTATAGAAGCAGAAAGCATTTATGCAGCACACATTTAATGTCAAAGGCTGTGTGACTTGATCAGTTCTTCATTACATCACATTTTTAAAATAAATACATACTCTGCAGCTGTCTGTAGCCTTAACTTCTGTCTATCGTGTAAAATTCTTGATGATAAAACATCACTATGGTCACAAACATCATCTTGAAAGGTCTGTAAAAGTACCAGGGTGTTTCGTTCCTCTTCTAAGCTAAATGGGTATCTACAGTCCAACTGAGCCAGAACTTGCTTCAGTGTAATACAGACAGGCAGGTCTGTAAATGTGCACTAAAAGGAATTAATTAATGCTAATAAATGAATGTGGTGTTTATTTTAAGAAATTATATTTTGGTGCAAAACATTGACAAGAGCTTTGCCAATGCATCTCACATGTTTAGTGCTTAATATCTAAGGTCTGCGCTTTAGAAAACAAATGTTCACACATTCAAACTTTCTAATCTAGAATGCAATAGAAAAGGAGGTATTTTGGATGTTTGCTGTCATGTAATTATTTTTCCACTGTCTTGTAGTATGTGAGAGCCTCTTATCACAATAACTCTATCCTTGACCCAGGTGGACATGCTTCATGCACATCAGATGGTCAACTACATGTAAACGACATACAAACCTTACATAACCTTTCACACGCCTAATGCTTAAAAGGCCCTGTTGCAGACCCCCCTCCAGGTGTCACAGCTCTAAACAACACAAAGATGAGGGCTGTTTTACTTCTCCTGCTTGGCTGCTGCCTGTCTGGAGCAAACGTCCTGGGGCAGAGGTTCACTGCCATCACACATATTCAGGACGAGATCGCTGAAGCAGACGGCTTCACTCTGCTCACAGAGATGATGGCTGTTTTGGATGAGCAGAGAAATGAGCTGCAACGCACCAAACAGCAACTGGTGCAACTTCAGAAAGTACAGGGTATGTGTGTGTTTGTGTGTGTTGAACTATGCAGCATCTTCTGCATCTGCCTTTGATCCTCCAAGTCTTCTTTTTCTTTCTTTTTTTGGCTTGATGTCAAATATAGTATTAGGAATTTCTGTTTCATATTCAATACTGCGACCAGTTCAGGGTGTACCCCACCTCTCACCCGTCGACAGCTGGGATAGGCTCCAGCCCCCCCCAACCCCGAAAGGGATAGTCGGGGTATAGAAAATGGATGGATGGATATTCAATACTGAATTGTGTAATTTCTGTATCTTACTGTATAGAACAGACATGTGTGCAGACAATGGCTGACAGCCAGATGGAGGAAGTGTGGAATCAGCTGGACGCACTGAAGAAAGGATATACAGGTAGGAAGACAATGGAAGCGTAGTTATAGTATGTGTTTTATAAAAGGAGCATGTTTGCATTGTAAAAATGTATAATAACTTTGTAATCTTTCATCTATTTATCAATACATTTATCTCAATTACACATTCTGCATGTTGTCTCAAATCTCTGCATTTTTGGGTTGAGGTGTTCTGTTTGTTTGACCCTGCACTGTTTCCATTACGTAAAAAAGACCACGAGGCCAGGCTGAGAGTCAGTGAGATGCAGGAAGAGGAGCAGAGGAAGCAGGTGCAGCAAGTCGTGCGGCAGTACACAGGTATGACATATAAACTGAGGCCCTTTTTAAGACACTTACAATCAAAATAAGAGCAGGAGGAAGCAGGAGAATATTGTATATATACAGTAGTTAACATTCCTAAATGTAATCTAAATGTACTTGTTTTTGGTTTTCATTTGTTTATTCTATTCAACTTTACTCAACCCTCACTGAGCAGAACTGGAGGCCAGACTGAATGCCAGTGATTTGGAGGGTCAAAGCAAACGAGTGCAACAACTGCAGAGGGAAAGTAAAGGTAATACAACAAGAAAGTCAATTATTAATGGGCAGCAAAGTGGATTTCCTCCTCATCTCAGCTCATCTAATCTCACCTCATGATTTATCTCTGACTGGATGCTTGAAGTCATGCAGTATTTATTCCCTCATCTTCAACAAATAGAGCTGAACACCAGACTGACAGATCTCGGAAATAAGCTCAGAGACGTGGGCGCAGAAGTGAAGGCGCTGCAGGCTGCTGATCAAGGTAACTACATTCACACTGGATGGTTATCTACATCAGTGTATGTACGTATTTTCAGTAAAAGGTAAAAGTACTACTTTTTGGTTTTTACTTTTCGAAAAACAGCCAGAGATGGCTTATAGGTGAAATTTTCAGTGTATTTCATCTTTTATTCCTCTACATAATGACCAGATGTGGAAGCCAGACTGAACGCCACTGATGTCCAGGCAGAGACGCAAAGAACCCTGGTGGCACAATTACAGGTGGAAATTAAAGGTACATTAGCACATGTAGAGACTGTTGTATTCATGTAAGTGGTCTGAGGCCAACAGGCTAAAAACTGATGATCTGGGCGAAGAAACCTGACTCTCATCTTACGTCCTAGCTCCTACCATCATGCCAGGGCTTTGGTTTAAGTCTGGTTTTAACTGGTTACATTCAGGATGTTTTCCTTCCATCATTTTATCTGTCAGAGTTTGAGTCCAGACTGGAGGTCAGTGAGAATCTAGAGGAAGAGTTGAGCGCCCGGCTTAAAAATGCAGAGAGAGAGGTGGAGGCGCTGAAGACTGCTGATCAAGGTATATATTTCCTTTCGATTCAAAAAACCTGACTATGTACCCTTTAATCTCCCTTCTCTAATCATTCTGATCTTTCTTCCATCCTCGCTGAGCAGAACTAGAGGACATACTAAAGGCCAGTGACCTGGAGGGCCAAAACACACGAGTGGAACAACTGCAGAAGCAAAGTAAAGGTAATGCAACAAACAAGTCAATTATTAATACGCAGTAATGCAGACCTCTTCTCCCCTCAGCTCATCTACTTTCACTTTATTTTTATTTATAGTTGAACTGAATGGACAATCATTCAGTGTTAATTTGCTCCCTCTTACAAATAGAGCTGAACATCAGACTGACAGAGCTGGGGAATAAGTTTGGAGATGTGTGCGCGGATGTGAAGGCACTGCAGACTTCTGATCAAGGTAAATGAGATGCATTTTTTCCACATGGGAATGGCCCAAAACATACAATCTTATATACAAGATATCACAGTTGTTTTGCTTTTTGAGGAGCAAGATCAGAACATTGATTTTACAGAATTATCTGTGTGGTTGATGATTTTATTCCTCCATGAAATGACCAGATGTGGAAGCCAGACTGAATGCCACTGATGTCCAGACAGAGACACAAAGAACCCTGGTGGCACAATTACAGGTGGAAATTAAAGGTACATTAACACGTGTAGAGACTGTTGTACTGATGCAATCACATTGTGGGAAACAACATGTGAATATTAAGTGAGCTGTCTGAACAGTCTGAAACTGTCGACTGTTGAAACCAACTGTTAGAGTTCGAGTCCAGACTAGAGTTCAGTGAGAGTCTGGAGAAGGAGTTGGTGACCCAGCTTGGAAACACAGAGACAGAGGTGGAGGCGCTGAAGACTGTGGATCAAGGTAAAGCCAGAAGGCTCCATAATGTGGAATTTCCTCTTTAGGTGCCATACGGAGTATACGATATTCATATATATAGTTTGAGCGTTTTCACCTATTCTTGGTTTATCTAAGTTGTTTATCTCAAAAAAGATTAACAGACCAGGTTCCACTCTAGTTGGGCTGAAACTACACCATCCAATGCAGTAAATGAATGAAAAAAATCATGATGAATTTTCTACGTATTGACAGAGGGGAAACTTTTCGTCTATTTCATCTTTCATCCCTTATGTCGTCTAATCTGTCACCAAGAATAATAACTGAACTGGACTCATTTTTAATTTTCCAGCCCTCATATTTTTTTGAACTTTCTAAATCACCTCCCTTCAACCAAAGGGTTGAATTCCAGGTTGTCAGCCAGTGAAAGTCTGACCGAGGAGCTGAAGATCAGCCATGAAGTTACACTGAGACAAGTGCAAGCACTCAATACAACTGATCAAGGTACGGAGAATAAAGACATGTCTGTAGCACCGATTCTGCACTTTAACCACACTTTGCTCATCATGATAAATTAAATGAGCCTAATTAATGACTTGATAGGGCTTACTCATCTAATCTATTCCAATAGAACTGGCAGCCAGACTGGGAGTTTCTGAGAGCCTGAGTGAGGAGCTGCAGATCAAGAGTGCAGATGCGGAAAGGGAGGTGAAAGCTCTCAAGACAGCTCATCAAGGTAGAAAACTGCATTTGATTATGAATGAGTGAGTAATTAGGTTATTTGAGTGATTGAAACACTATGTACCATTTGATTTAATTGAGAGATAATGGCTGATTTAATGCAGCTTCTCCTCCGTCTCCTATTTTCCACCAGAGCTGAAGTCCAGAGTGGAAGGCAATGAGGGCCTGGCCAGGGAAATGTACACCCACCTTGACATTACAAAAACAAAAGTGGAAGCACTGGAGAAAATAAATCAGGGTAAGAAAAAAGAAAAATGACATGTATATTTACTGTGTTACCGTTTACTGCTAATCATTAATAGTTCATATTGTTTTCAATCTCGTACACTAATCCCTCAGATTTGGACGCTAGAATGAACGCCGCTGAGATTCTGGGCCAGGAGATGAACTCAAAGCTCGAAAGAACAGAGGCTGAGATGGAGGAACTTAAAACAGCTGATCAAGGTGAGCAAAATATTACTGATCCACTGTAAAATCTATCAACATCTGTACTGTTACATTATGACGTTGGCATTAAACATTTCTGTTGTATTTGCTTCTATTTCTGATGTGTTTACATGACAATATTGTTTCGAAGTGTATTGTCGTGAAAATTGTCTTTTCTATTAACATTTTTCTCCTTAAATTTAAAAAGTCATTATTAGGATTTTTTTGTCATGCATCTGACTTTATTAAAAATGTCTGATGTGTTTTCATAATAGAACTGGAAGCCAAACTGGAAACACATCAAACTGTACAAGAGGAGCTGAAGAATAAGGTTAACCAAACAGCTGAGGCTGTAGAAGACGTGAAGACAACAATGACCCAAGGTAAATAAGTTTGTACATCAACATGGGAAAGATGAAGTTTGACTTAAATTGTAAGCCACGGAGATGGGATGCTATGTGTACCTCCATTTTTGCCTTTAAGAAACTAAAGCAGCTGTATTTATACACAAAATGTATACACTGGTTTACTGTAGCTTTAGAATATTTTAAAAGAATTGTTTGTTTTTGTGTCTTCTTTGACAGATAAAGTGGCTTTCTCAGCTGCACTGGAAGAGAACCAAATGCACATTGGGCCATTTGACACTGAGACCACTCTCGTCTACAAGAAAGTCATCACCAACATTGGTGACAGCTACGATCCCAAAACAGGTAATGGGCTGAAGGAACCTATTTGTGTAATCATGGAGTTAATGTACAGCATCCTTGTTTTTCTCATGTGACGTCATTGCCACATCCTGTCATTCAAGCACATCTTCTAAAAAAGATACAAGACTTTTTTGTCCACACTGCCACTCATGTCCTCACATACACGTACACATACACATATTCAAAGCGCTAATTTTAAAATGATGTCCTCACTCCCTGTCTGTATATTCAGGAGTCTTTACAGCTCCAGTGAGCGGACTTTACCACTTCACCCTCTACTCTCATGCCAACGGAGGAAACCCTAGTTTCTTGCTCTTGTACAAGAACGGTGAGGCTGTTGTGGGCACCGCTGAGCACCCGACTGCCTCCGATGTCACTGATAACGGCTCCAATGGGGTGGTGCTGCTTCTTCAGAAAGGAGACCTGATAGATGTGCACATGGAAGCCAGGTCCTGGGTCTGGGCAGACAGTGATCGCAACCTCTGTACTTTTACTGGCATTCTGCTGCACAGTACGCTCAGTGATGTGCCCAAAACCACTCTTTACTAGTGCAATATGAACGTCACTCAAATAAAGCCTAGAAACAGAAATAATTTATACTACATATTGCTGTTCTACATTTCAATTGCACTATTCAAGTCAACAGATTCGTGTTATTTGTAATTAATTTGCACTTTATGGCCGGTTAAGACATCATCTGCATCAATCTGTCAAAATGTATTTATTTCGATTGAAAATTAACTCACATTAATTCACTCAAAGCTATTATTGTGATTCCACAAACACTGTAACTTTCATGATCATCTTGCCTAAACGTATGCTGTGCATCTCAATAAAAATCCTGTAAATTGTGGTTTAAGTCATGAAACAGTGATTCTCCAGTGCTTTGCTTGATCTTGACCAAAAGTGCTGTTCAACATACAGCTAAGGTATTGTTCCAACAGTGAAAGTGTCTTAGCTTGTTGAGATCATATCAACATGAAACATAATACGAATGACGAACATCTTCATGAGAAAATGTCTTTACGGCTCTGCGTCCTGATGTGTTTGTGTGGAAGCGAACAGCCTCCAGAAGGTGAGAAGTGCTGAGCCTTAATCCTCGGCTCTCCTTAGCTCTTTGGTAAAAAGCAGGAAGATGCACTTGGGAAAAGCCCCCTCCCCTTATCTTTCTTCTCTGTTTTTAATTAGCCCAAGGGTCAAAGACTCCATGGTGAGGGAAACCTCAGATTGAAATCCCTCAGCTTGCCTGCTCAAATCCTGCTTCCTGCAGGAATCACGCCAACCTTCAGCCTGACCTGACAGTTGGCAGTGAATTCAGCTACACACTCTGAAGGTTGCGTTTCACATTAGATTTGCACTGCTGCTGTTGAGATATTTCAATATGTATGAGGAGGGATAATTCCTTATCCTTGTAAACTGAAAGTGGAACAATCTTATGGGGAAAACAAATACACTTACTCGCTCTGGATCTTTCTACCCACCTCCAAATAGAAATAGAACAGATCTGAAGCAAAATACTCTAAAACAACAACTCTGAGCAGTTCAGACATAGCACATCTTTAATGAGGATAGTCAAGCTGCTTAATACTCGATTTGCGCAGAGGAAGCACTTTTCCAGGGTGACAGGGTGAATCAGGCCAGTGCCAGACAGCCCATCATCAACGACCTAATGTGGCATATTTGTTGCGCTGTGTCACTGAGAATTGACCTCAGAGTCTCTCTTGCAAAACCATTTGCAATCAGGGATTTAACCACGGAAAGCATGTAGACACACCAGGTCAATATGGCAAAGTGATCTGCAGCCCCATGTCGGTTTGTGTCATGGGAAGGAAAACAGAGACGAAGGGAGATAGAAAGGGGAAGAGGGGAGGAAGACAGCATGAAAAACAAGGAGAGAGGACAGATTTTCTTTGCTAATGCTAAAGATACCGGAAGTTACTATTACTGCCTTAAATGTAAATTACCTTTGCATGGATTTTCATCAAATTTTACAGACATATTTATTGTCCCTAGTGGATGAATTCTAATGATTTTATTGATTCCCTGATTCCAATCTAGTGCCACCTGTAGGCCAAAGTTTTTTTTTTTTCAGTGAACTATCTCTCAGTCGAATGACTTTACTGATGTTGACTTCCATCTGGAGCCAGCAGAGGCTCAACACTTTTGGTTATTAATGAAATGTCTTGACACGAAATATGAAACATTCATATCCCCCACAGAACAAACTGTATTAACTAAATAATATCATTGGCCAGTATTTTAATTTGTACTGTATTTGTACTTAATTTGTATTTTGGTTTGGATAATCCCATCATCCACAGCTGTATTTTCTGTTTAGAGCAAATTAGCAAATGTTAGCATCTTAACACACCAAACTACGATGGTGAACATTACCTGCAAAACATCAGTATATTAACATTTTTATTGGACGCATGCTGACTAGGTGCTGGTGCCTAATGGTAGACTTCTATAATTGCAGCAAATCACAACAAAAATTCTCACGTCTTGGTGATTAAAGCTAGACGAGAACGGATCAAGAGTGCAAGACAGAAAGAGACTTTTCTCCAAACTAAAAACTTAGATTTGAGTCACCTATAATTTACTGCTGTATTCTCACAATAGTGTTAGACTTTCACAAACCTGTTGTTTCTCAGCTGTCACTTCTTGCTGTGGAGAAAATAAAACACAAAAGAAAGTGACTTTAAAGTCAGAAGAGGGTGGAAGAGTGGGATTCAGAGTCAGTGAGAGTGGGGCTAAAAAGAAAGAAAAAGGAAAGAAAAAAGGCGGAGAGGACAATTAGAGTTCAGCAAGAAGCGACTGTTTAGATCAGTTTCAGGCCATCCTGAAGAGCGCTACGCTAATGTGACGCCGCTGTGACTCGCTGCCCTTGCCACCCCATCGCCTGTCTGCAACAACACCAGAGGACATTTACGGTTTCAGGCACGGTGACCTTCGTGCTCTGAACCAGCATGTTGAGTCCAGAGCTTCATCTTTACACTTATGTACCATGTACAGATATGCTTGTTTGCTTGGCTATATGCATGAGGCTGATATATACAAAGAGGGCTCTCTCCTTTTGCCAGGTTGCGAGTGATGGAAATAGACAAGCGCGACCTGTGCCTGACATTCCCTGCTCTCATCCTGTTTCATTTTTTATTTATTGTATGAAAGCCTCTGGCCAGTAGAGCTCTGTTGATTCACTGCAGCACATATGTGTGTATGTGTGTGCAGTGGAAGAGATTAGAATAAAGGAGATTTTCCTTGTGCACATTAATCTTTATATACATATACCAAATTCTGAATATATTAGTTCTATAATATCTTTGTTGAGTCAAACCAGGTTTCATGTGCCTTCCTGGGTATCTGTGTGCATCTGTGTTTATTTGTGCACCTGCACTCATGGGTTGAACAGTCTGTGTTTTTGCATGTGTATATCTGTATGTGTGTGTTTTTTGTGTGCATGTGCATTGGCATCGCTGCAGACATTTCTCTCCCATTACGCTTAATGCTACATGACAGTTGTGGATCAGACTGCTAGCTATTCAAGGCTACTCTCTTCACCACACACACATACACACGCAAGTACTAACCTCTGCTCCTTTGAAGCTCATCCTACAGAAACACACAAAAACCAAGGCAGTGTGGTTGAACACTACAGCGCCCAACAGTGCCCTCATGACCAATACTGTTACAGGGTGCTACTTAAAGATCTGCCTCTTTGTTGTCATTGGTACCCTTTGAGGAATGTGAGTGCAGACACAGCGTGCATCAGGCCATGCTTTAGTGGTCTGTTTTGGAAAGAAATTCCTCAGTTCTGTATGTGGTTGTTGTGGTTGGTTTCATTCCCTGATTGCATTAGTGTAATGAGCAGCTCTGGGGTTAACGTGAGCGTCCTACACTGGAAGTAGTGCTAAAGATGAGCAGCACATTTTTACATGAACTGTGTCTATAACCTTTGTTATATATTTAACTGTGAGTCTCAAGCTGAATATGTGATAATAATAATGACACAAGTCTTTTCAAAAGTAGATGTTACTCCTTATGGGCAAACTTAATTTCAGGAGTAAAATTGGTGCAGTGCCCCTTTAAAGAGGAAAATCAACTTTACTAAAGCTGCTCTGGCATAATTTTTCATGCAGTTGCACATCTTCAAATAACAGAAACTGACAGTCAGGTGTTATCAAGCTGCCAAACCTGAGGCAAGTCAGCTGTAACAATACACAGGGGACTGTTTTAGGACATTTCTATGGTGTCTGGTTCAGATAAGATACTGATACACTGAAATTACATTTATTTGGATTTGGAGAGTTAAGAAAAATATCCATATCTGTCTAGATAAGTGGGTTAACTGTCCACATACAATACCTACACAGGTCAGACCAGGACAGCCTAAAGGTACATAATGCTATATTTCTATAAAAGGCAATATAAGACACATAATTGCAGAAATCAATACGCAAGTGAACTATAGCGGTATGTTTTGGATTATCGATGATACTGTAAAGTATTTATTTGCATGCAAACGCTGTGCAAAACATAAATAAAACAAAATGTGATAATTTGCTCATCCTTTTTGGCACATACTCAACTGAAAACAGTACAAAGACAAAATATTTAATGTTTAACCTCATCAGCTTTTGATTTTTGTAAATACTATGCTTACTCGGAATCTGATAGTATCATGATTGGGTATGAGAGGGACATCCTCAGTCGTTCACAGGCAAGGATGGAGTGAGGTTCACCACAAATTGTCTAAAGGATTTTAATGAATGGTCTTCAGAACACTTGGATTAAAAATAACCAAAAAGGGAAAAACACATTGATGTGATCATGTATAAATGAATAGCATCAGAATACAAATAAGCACTTGGAACCCTGAGGCAAAGGAAGGGAAGGTTATACCAACAAGCTTGATATAAGGGATGTGAAAAAGCTAGAAGATTTATCTACTTTCTCTACATACTGAAGTTTAGGAGGTAAACTGCCACCCAAAACGGTTTTTCATGCCTGCCATCTTGTCTGCAGGATGTTTGCAGGTTCATGCTCTCTGCATTTCTGTCTCGTTTGCTGTTTCCTTCACACTTCCTCTTTTCACCTTCTTCCCTCCTCATGTTTTCGCACTTCTGACTCACTTTTCCAGCCGTGGTTGAAGTGATTTTGTGAGACTACTAATAGCTCTGATCTGAAAACAGTGGTTTCAGTGCTCAGTAATTGGCGACAAGTTAAAAATGGGAGCTGCCAATGCAAAAGCATGCGGCCAGTTGACAACTCCATGATGACACAGCTTGTTATTCCTTAAGTCCTTCAACTTTTTGTGAAATCAGAAAAGCTACAGTCATTATTCATCAACAATGATAAAACTACATGTCTGAATCATGCATGGTCAAGACGCCTGAAGCAAAACAACAGGGCCTAATTATAAATGAGCAACTTACCATTCAAAGTTATGAGCCTGTGCGAAAACTTAGTTCACTTTTTGTTTAAAGTAAATGTCTCAGACAAACCGCTTCTGCACATATCAATGCTGGGTGTGAAAATACAATATTGGACTAGTTCTGTCAGTCCATCCTGTATCATAACACATTAACACTGCGAGGAGGAACACCAGCTCAGCGACAACAAAACCAGAATCTAAAAAGTAGCTCCTCTGCAAAGACTAAATTTACACTATATCATCCTGACACTTCAAACACCCTAACCGCTGTGGGGGGTGAACGGGGATGCGGACGCTCATGCCTCCTAATGCCACACTGCAGTGGGGGCCAACTAGGGCGTGGAGGGAAATGGCCCGTGTCAGACAGCTCAATATCCTCAAATGCTCTCCTGAAATGCTGCACAGAGCCATCATTAGGCCACTTCTTCCAATTTTAATTCCTGCTTTCTTTGCTTCTTTCCTTCAGCGTCCGGCTAGTCTTGTCCCCCTATGCTCTTCTCCTCACAGTCAATGCCTTATGTTGCCTTTGTGTTCCCTCTCTGTTCTCTCTCTCTTCCTCTATCCCGTTCTCTCTGTGTCAAAGTCACTGAGGTGTAAATTCACATTAGTGTGAGCATTCCTCCCAGACAGGAGCTCCCAGTGACTGGCTATATAGGTCAGAGTAAACACAGCGAAAACTGTGTGCCAGCACATGTGAGTATGTGTGCTGCATTTTTTCACATGTGTGCTGACAACCAAGGGACCCACTGCTACATAGAAATGCAATCCTGCACTGATAGAGTCATGAGCATGTGGGCAGGTGTGTGTGAGTAGGAGAAGTGTGAAAGTATTTCTCATCTCACACATATTGAGACACAAACATGCACCCACCCACCAGAAGTGACCTTGCTACAGCAGCTCATAATAACACAAATACACACTATATTTTTCCTTATTCAGGTGGCAGGTGCTCCCAATATCTGGTGGTTCTCAACTGTTTGGACTACATGACTGGATCCAAATAATCAAAAACCCATTTGTTCCCTTTCCACAAACCCTTAACCGACATGATGAAGGCCAAACATTTCCAACCAGGAAGGTGGAGGAGCTTAAATGAAATCCCTCCGATGTCAAAACACTTAAAATTTGTCAATGTGACTTTTGTAAGTTTGTTCAAATTTCAGTGATCGGCCAATCGCGGCTGACAAAAAAAAGAAAAAAGGTGCTTTTTGCCATGACATATGAAGTTTTGGGATTAATATCACTTCTGCATTCATGTGTGTCTTGCATTTTACTCCTGTAGACGTTTATGGTTGAGCTACTTTGAACTACTTTACATACTGTAGGGTATTTTAATCTACAGTAATGCATCACATTCTCTAAAATGTCACATTTGTAGCCTCTCTGTCCTCTGAGAACCACATATGTCTAAAAAGTCCATTTTTCTTGAGCTCAGAAACACAGTTTTCTGCTTTGTCACAATGCATTTTCCAGCTAATCAAGAGTCATTTTAATATCTCAACCTATAAAGGACCACTTCCAATCCTGCAGTTTATCAGAAAAGTTCAAATTCAACAAATTTGATATAGTTAGCTGCATTCCACCATTGCAAATGAACATAGGCTAAAAGAATGTCTTAGCCTACTGCAGCTGATAAAGACAGCTTATAAACACTTTAGGCTTGTTCAATAACTGCAGAAATACAAGAAAGTGATCAAAAAAGTTAACTGTATGAAACATATGCCCAGGCTGTGTTAGCAGTTAGCAGCTGATCCTTCCTTCACACACAATTTGAGGTGCACTTTTCCTCGATTATGTCTGAAAATGTCACCACTGTGAGCCCACTTTTAAGGTCAGCCTCCACTTAGGAGTGTTTTTGACTGTGTGCATGTGTGTACAAGTGAGTGTGTGATCGGGTTTGTGTGTCTATTGAAAACATGTATGCATACAGATATTTACCAGTTTAGGCAGAACTGTGTGCATGTGATGCTGTCATGCATGTGACTGTGTGACACTGTGCCTGTGTGTGTGTGTGTGTGTGTGTGTGTGTGTGTGTGTGTGTGTGTGTGCGTGTGTGTGTGTGTGTTTGTGTTTACGACTTAGCATAAAGTGTGTGACATTAAATGTGTGCACTGGCTCACAGTGTCATGGAAACAGTAGCTGCTCCTATATCCTGCTGTGTCATCCCTGACTGGTGCATTAGTGTCAGTCTGACTCTGAATGGTCACAGCATGTTCACCTTGCATCCCTGGGGTGGAACTAACCTCCCAGTCTATCAGAGGGGGTTTTAGAGGGGATCAATAACCCAGCCCACCATTAAATAGAAGTCAACTGACTGATAATGGCCAGAGAGTTAGACAAACTAAATGAAGTATAAACTGTTGTAAGCTGTAGCATTAAACCTTTCCCGTTATTATACCGGGTGAATTTGAGAGAAGCTGATGAATAGATGAACAGGCACAAAATGGCATTGAATCACAGATACTTCGCCTGCTTACAGATCCCACAAATCACAGGCAACGCTTCAATTCAGCAGCCCATTGAGGATGGCACTTTACTTAAGTGGCTGCTTGCTGATCATAGCAGATCAATGAAGAAACCAAAACAGAAGAATTAGAGATTATTGTGTGTCTTTAAAATTTTCAGTGTCTTCATGTTTCTTTTAACAGTACCACCATTTGCTGTGTGATGTTTGAAGTGTGATGATGTCATCGGTAGGGTTGGATGGATGGTTATTCATTATGATTTTCTTTCTTTAGCACTGGCTTTTGCAAAACCCCAAGTTCCAAAAGTTGGCACCAAACGCTCACTTTTATCTGATATTTCCTGGTTGAAATTATCATGTCTACAATATACCTCACTGAGGCAAAGATCTTGTGTTGTGTTGATATCTAGAAAAGTAAGTGGGTTGCACTTTGGAAATGGCACAGAAATATGTGCAAACAGGGATAGGGAGCCAGATTTCAGTAGAGCCTTCCAGGCAAAAACCCGGCAAAAACACACCGTAAACAGGCCTTAATATGTAGCGGAAACAACACGCAATCTGGCAACACCAGCACCCGTGTCATACTGCCGCGTCATCGAAACAAAAAGCAGCATGGAGGCGACAAAGCAGCAAGGAGGCGTTGTATGATCATTTAAACAAATTTTATGACAGGGTCGGTGAGGATGGGAAAAATCTTACATTTCTGTACAAACTTTGCCCGACGGCTTTCCAAAAGAAAATCCGCACTTCAGTCACATGGGGTGAAAGCTGCAGCTGTTACTAGTGTGGACTGAATGGACAGCAACAAAGTGTTAAAGCAGCAATGGGGAAATGCTGTCCCCTCAATGCTAATGTAAACCCTGGTTGGATAAGGAGTCAAAATTGGATATGAAGATGAAATCTGACGCATAGTTACAGTTAAAACTGATCAAATAATTGCTGTCTGTGGTTCTATATGGGCTGTGGCATTAATTTTGAAAAATAACAGCTCGCAGCAACAAATGGAAAAAAAGAACTATGAACTAGTTCATTTTTGCAACGCTGAACTCAGTTCAAACTTTGAATTATGAACTCTGAACTGAACTAGTTCATTTTAACATTTGTGAACTGAACTTTGAACTAGTTCATGTACAAAGTGAACTTTCCCAACACTGGTTGCAACATTAGTTGACGAACAGTCAGTATTAATGCTGCATGTGAACGTGATGGACTGATATCATTTAATGCTCCTTGGACCAACCTTTTCAATAAACATGTTCAACAAGGAAAATGCACAGAAGTAAGGACGCCTGATGTCAAGATTTGCAAACAACTTTCCATCTCTACAATTTCATGTAGACGATACCACTCAAAAAGGACAAAATGATTGCAAATGACAAGGTGAAACTGTCAAATCGAGTGGATTTGTCTTGAATTAAATGATTATTGCATCAACAATGAGAGAGCGCACTGGGACACACAGAGACCCCAGATTGGATGTTTGGGTTAAGTTTGGACTCGCCAGCGGACACTCTGGGCGTCAGTCTCACTGGGATACTTACGTCACAACAGAGTGTGTGTGCTCGTGTGTGTGTATCTGTCCTGAGGCACTGACCTTAATCTGGAGCACAAGGGTGACACAGGCTCAGACCAGACAGTGACAGAGATGACCTCATGCATCAAAGCATGGACACACACACACATACGTACATGAATGCACACACACACACACACACATACACACACACACACATCTCTCCATGTTCAACCTTACCTCCGGAGCTATGTAGTCTGGAGTGCCGCAGAAGGTGCGTGTGGTCACTCCTTCTGTCATGTTCTCTTTACACATGCCAAAGTCAGCAATCTTAATGTGTCCCTCCGAGTCCAGCATCACGTTGTCCAACTTCAGATCCCTGAGGAAGATATTCAACACAGCCATGTTGATTTCTCTGCCAATCCTACATTTGTCTAATTCTTATACTATTCATTCCAACCAAACCCCAGTTACTGCTGATGAGTGTTTTCAAGAAAGGGCAAACTAAACACACTTTACTGCATGGTATCCATTGCAGACAGACATTTATTATCTCACAACATTTCTGATTGTTACTTTAAATGCAGCCACTGAATTTGAAGAACAGCATGCATTGTGTTTATGCTGTGCAAGTTGTGTCAACTAATTCATGCTCACCTGTAGATGACTCCTTTCAAGTGCAGGAAGAAGAGACCAACAGCGATCTCTGCTGCATAGAACCTGCAATAACAACCACACATTTACAGACACAAAGCAGAAGGAAACTTAACCTTAACTTGTAAAACACTGCTTGCTGACTGTGTCATATGAATCACACCTTTTACAAGACAACCATAATACTGTGGCAGCTAATAAATTGAAATGTCTTACACTGCCTGAGGTTCCTTGAACTTGCCCACTTGTTGGATATGATACATGAGGTCTCCCCCATTCACATACTCCATGACAAAGTACAAACGGTCCTGTGGTCATAGAGTCAATAGAAGAGAGGAGTTAGAGCTAGGTGGGGAGAAAAATATGCAAAATCATTATTTTGCACATAAAATCTGCAAAGTTCCACAAAAGCTGTGAAATGGCAGTTCTCCAAACAGAAAGATACAAATTCAGTATTGCAGCCTCCCCTAACCTTGCTGTCTGAGTCGTTCCATCGTTCCTGCTACACTTTCTATGACAAGGTGACCTAAAAAGCCGACAACAAAGCGCTTCATGGAAAAAGAAAACACTCTACACAGACATCTGTCAGGAAGTATTCTCTTTGTCTAATAGTACTGGTCCCTTACCGCCCATGACAAGTTCGGCCTGACCCTGGTCTGCTGTGTTTCATAGTCCCTTACTAGCAAAACACAGACCTACCATCTCACATAGCAGCAGACCCATACTGGCGACAAAGCTGACCTTCTATCGGTTTGACCAAGTTTTACTACCCACAGCGAAGCAGATCTGGTCTGGTGGGAGCTCTGACCTTCATTTCACTATGATGATGGTCCCTTGAGCAAAATGCACACTGCACCTTCTCTAGTTCTCTACACTTCTCCGTTATCTTCTGTCTGGTGGACGTAGTGGTACTTTTACTTCATTTTTTTAGCACAACAAATGCACAATGTAACTTGCGTATTTCAGCTAAGTATGCTAAACAAGAGGGGCTAAAATGGTTTCCAAAGCTTTGTATAGGTGCAAAGACTTTTTCATTCTAAAAAAGTCTGCAAAGAAATTGTGTATTCATGAATATCCTACAAGTGACACCAAGCTGTGTCTCCTCCTATTTCCCCTGTCTGCCTGCTGTTACAGCTCTAATCAGCTGCTATGGTTCAGCTCGGCCTCTCTCAGGAATCAAACTGCTGGTTGAGGTTCATTTAGCATCCAGCGGAAAAGGCTGGTTGTGTAGATTTACCAAGAGGCATTCTGATGAGGTGAAACAGATTTAGACTAAAATGTATGTGAACGGTGGGGTGTGAAGAAATCATGTGGCTACCATTCTGTACATCTCTAATCACAATCAGATCAAAGTCAGCATCTGACTTTCCAGGGTTGATCCTAAACTCAATTAATGGTCCTATTAAAAAATACACCACACTACAGTGAAACGACTATTACAAGCATTGCTACTACAGTTGTTAAACGGGCACATGGACCTGGAGAAAAGGATGTCAACACCATGACACACGACATTTGAAAGGATCATTACATGTGAAAAAGACAAATTACATGTGTTATGACAGGATATCACACCACAGCAACTTGAGTACATTGCCACTAAGGCAGAGCGCTGTCGCTGTTATTGCTGCTATTGCTGGTATTGTTACACCAAGACATTTAAGCTCTAAAATGAATGAATCTGAAGAGGATCTGGCTGTGAATTTAAGAAGTTCCATTTCAGTTTCTGGGTGGGTGTGGAAGCAGAGCAGTAAAAGATATTTCTCAATGATTTAGAAGACATACATGGAAAAGTTGTCATTACTTTATATGTGCATACTTGTTTGTATCGTGTGGGTGCACACATCTGGATTTTACATAAGCCAGCACAATACACCTCTATGAATTGGTGCATGTGTGTGTGTGACTACATGTGTGTGCAAGACACACAGTGGCAAGCCTTAGATCTAAAGCGTAACAAGGCAAAAGAAAGAGAAAACACTGCAAATCACGATGCAGACCACCAGGCAGAATTCATTACAACTTCACGTGCGTATACTTGTTTGTATGCAAGTGGGTGCACACGTCTGCATTTGTGTCTGTTTCTTATACAAGCCAGCACAATACACTACTGTGAATAGGTGCACGTGTGTCTATGTGTGTGCAGGAAATACAAATATCCATGAGAGTGTGTCACTTCGCTCATACAGTATTGTGCTCTCAGGTTGTGTGGTCTGGTTTTGGCATGACGTCAATACACACGTGCATGCATGTTCAGACACATGCTTTTGTATTCACTCACACACACAGACACAAACCTCAGCCCTCTAATTGGGGTTTGTTTCTCCTTCTCTCTTTTATTTTTTCTAACTGTACTTGTCATACACGTCCTCTGCTGCTCCCGACAACACGTTATGACTAAGCTGTTTAGCTGAAAGCCCCTTCGTGAATTAATTTGACCTGACCTGACCTGGAGTGACTTGTCCTGATGCGTGTCCAGGGGCATTTCACCTACCACAGTCTGGAAGCAGGAGTGGAGCTGTGTGAGGAAGGGCGGCTTGTCCTGTTGGGCCAGGACTCTCTTCTCCACCATGGTACATTCCACGTCATCGTCCTGGATCACCACATCCTTCTTCAAGATCTTTATTGCGTACAGCTCTTCACTGGCCTTCATCTCTGCCAGCATGACCTTCAGAGAGACACACAAACACAGTGGAAGAATAGGTTTGTATGTACCTCCTCTTTTTAGATGTCATCCTGTCCATCAGCAGTTACACTAAGAACTTGATGTTCAAGCGGATCACAGCTGCCTCACCTTGCCGAAGCTGCCTTTCCCCAGGACAGCAAGGAAGGAGAAATCACTGAGCTTGACTTGGTCCAGGCTGTTGGAGGGCACCTGGCTGGAGTTGCTGTTGTCCGTCTCGCTGATCACCTTCTTACCTGGGCCTAGCTTGGCTTTCTGCACTCAGGGCACAAAGGGTTGTATGTAAGAGATAAATACTTTCAAATGCAGTTTGAGTAACACAAACACAAACAACATGAAGCTGTACTGTGTAGTTCAGACAGGATATCTAGATCCTCAATTGCTAAAATGTGGACCCCATTAGATGCAAAAAATGTATTTAACAGATCCTGAGCTAGTAAACTTAGATGAGGCTTCTTCGTGATGGATTCCTCTCCATCCCAGACCAACACATCCAATTTGCTTTGTTTATTTGGTTTTGTTTTTTACATGCTTTCCTCCTCTATAGCCATTATCATACATCCAAGTATTTCATATGCATGAATTTCATCTTTTCCCCCCTCCCCCCAAAAATCTACTACATGTACTCACACACTCAGACTGCTCATTTGTCCACTCACAGCCCTGAATACTGATTGATACACAGAATTCAGAGTTAATGAAGTGAAATGAGACTGTGGTGCCATTGTGGAGCAGATACACACAAAAACAGCTCCACACAGAAAGATACAA
Source organism: Chaetodon trifasciatus (assembly GCA_037975065.1). NCBI lineage: Eukaryota > Metazoa > Chordata > Actinopteri > Chaetodontiformes > Chaetodontidae > Chaetodon > Chaetodon trifasciatus. The sequence continues at coordinate 7,348,888 of JBBMOE010000032.1, forward strand.
TTTAATAAAGTATACTGAATTATGACACTGACATTTCTTTCTTTCATCTTGTCACATTACTGACAAATAAATCACAGAAAACTCTCGTAAAATAGATTGGAAACAGGCTCAACATTATTTTAAGTATTTTAAGCATTACATCACTGAAATCACCTCTTAGATCCAATTGTGTGGTAAAGTCTAAAAAAAGATATTTCAGTTGGTGATATGATGATGTTTTTTTCACTAATGCAAAGTTGCATGGCTTGCTTGAGTAATGAAGAGGACGATACCACACTGTGGCTTCGGTATGTGCATGCATATAAGGTCCAGACACGTGTCTCTCATGTTCATCTGTCTTTGCAAAAACGCAAAAAGATTCTCTTCTGTCCTTCATGCCTTGTCATGCTTATTGTATTTCCTCAAATAGTGACCGGGGCCTGTATTTACCTCACCTGCAATAGGTAACAGGCTATGTTAATGTTACTGCTGTTAATACAAACTCACCACTTCCTGTATCTGACACCCTTGATTTTTTTAGTCTCTACAAGTCTTTGGTTGTGAAACTTGCAGGAAGGTGTAGTGGTGCTTGGTGCTCATTGATATGCTACTGCCATCTTGTGATACCACAAAATACAGTTTGGCATAGACATTTCCACACATACACCTGAAGTGATGGGAATTGGACAATAATACTTTAGATGAGTAATCCAAAACAAGAAGGTGTTGACAATTGCATGAATATGTTGTTGGGTTTCCTAAATTACAGCAATGGAAATACATATTATGCTTGGTTTGCATGCACATGACATCCACTGGGAGTTTATGCACCTTTATTGTTTGTATTTTGTATTTGACAGCCAGCCTTTATTTGTTTGTGTCGAAAATGCCTCCACGTCATTGTTCAAACCCCGGTTTTTATTTTACTACCAGTTTTTATTTGAGGAAACACAGTAATCTCCCAGTACGGCAAGATGCTCCAAGTGCTAACTAGAAAACTTCAGTGCATTATGCTTAAAAATCATGACAGTCTGGAGGCTAAACAACAATCAAATACAATTTATTGTCCGTATTTTTTTTGTCTCTCTGCACAAGGACACAACCAAGGTTGCCAAGTCCAGTATTCACACTCAGCCCAGGCCAAACACAGATCCAAACTCATGCTGAACCTTGATGTCACTGGTGTAACCTACACCCACGTGCTACAATCATTGTTAAGCTTTAACAAGGACGCTGCAAAAAATTGGTATTAAATCATCAAATTTCCTTCCTACTTCTTGGCTGTAGAAAATTAAAATCTAAATCATTTCAATTAATGGGGAAGTCCTGCTGCAACTGAATGCGCTGCACCTCCACAAAAAGGTAAGCCACTGAAGGTCACTTTAGCATAAACAAATGTCTAAAAATTGTACTAAATGGTGAGAAAAATCTGTAACTTTTAGCCAAAATGCTGTATGAAAGAAATCTCTGATGAAGACCAACTTGAGGTGGGTGGACCCTTTCAATATCTGCTAACAAAATGCAGTGATGCTCGAACAGGTTAAAAAAATATCAACAACAATGTAAGATGACAAATTCCGTGATTCATCACATTTTACCATCAGGAGTCACTTCAGCATCCATTTTAACCTCTATTCAGACTATTTCACAGACATTTAACTTGAGACAACCAACGCTGAGCATCTTTAGTTTGGTTAATGGCATCTACCATAGTCTGCTCTTAATCTGGGAGGGCAGCAGAGAAACGCAAAGCAGAGCAGACTGAACCAGATCACAGCACACCTGTAAGTTTTAGCCAATGAAAAGAGCCTGGCTGAGCCAAGTGAGCAGTGTTACTTCCTTGCTCTTACAACGCACCTGATCAGAGTCATCCATAACTGCTTGGTCCTGAAACCACAAGGAGAAGGGAGCCAAAAGGGTCGATGCACTTAGTATACTTGAGTATTGGCATGAGCCACAACAGCTGACTTAACCAAGACACTTCAGTAAGCAGATAGGGGTGATCCAAGAAATGAGGAGGTGGATCAGACAGCAACAGATAGCACATTAAATTCAGTTTCTTAGTCAACATAAAAGCCAGTGTTTCTGTTCTTAGTTCCTCTGCATCAGCAGAGAATAAGTAGGATCAATCCATCCATAATTAAAACTTTATTTTGTAAGTTTGAGCTAGAAACAGAGAAATCACAAACACAAAAACTCAAAATTCAAAGGCACCGTAAACAAGTGGAAACTGAAATGACCGCCATGGACTGAATTTCCCTGATCAAAGTGAAAACTGTACCTGTACTAGCATATTTCAAAAATAGTACACACACACACACACACACACACACACACACACACACACACACACATATTACATTTTCATCACTTTTGGGGACATTACATAGACTTACATTCATTTCCTGGATAGTTACCTGAATCATAACCATAACCACTTCTTGCCTAACCCTAACCCTAACCCAAGCCTTCACCTGGAAATGAATGATTTACACTGTGGGGACCTGCATTTTTTTCCCCACAAGTAAGACAAGTTCCAACAATATGAGCACTACATGGCCCCACAGACACACATTGTTCTGACAAGTCTAGCCTTGTAAATCAGTTCAATGCTGACATCTGGTGGTCACAATTGGTCTTGTATCTCACTATCAAACCAGATATTTTCCCTATGTGGAAAATTTCTAGTCCACAAATCCGGTTTTAATTTAGACTACATGTACAGTCTGATCTATGGCTACAATGAGATGGTTATTGGTAGAAAATATGGTCAGTGAAGCTTAAGCAAGTTCTGAAATAAGAGAAAATAAGGAACATATACCTCCAGGTTACACCTGCAGTGACAAAGATGGAAGCAGGACAGATGTAGACGGTCAAAGTCATCCACAGACAAGACAAACAGAATAGAAAGACAGACATGCAGACACATGTGTAGCCATGAACCGTGAGTGGCATAAGGATTTACTAACAATCCTCTGACTAACTCTGACTAACAGGAAACGGTGAAGACAGAGAAGAGCTAATTTACTCTCACTTGACACACAATTGACCTTTTAGCAGGGGCTCAATGATCCACTTGTAGGATGCAGGAAGTAGAAATTGAAGAAATGCTGCAGTTTTTAAGTTCTTTCAACATCCCAAAAATCCAAAAAAGATCAGAGACTAAATGCAACATTGAATTACTGGAGCAAAATACTTTGGATATTTATTTATACTTCTCTTGATGAAACCCAACCCAGATCCAGAACAAATTGTTAGTAAATTGGATCAATTTGCAGTAGCTTGGAACCACATACAAATGATCAGACATGAGGACACATGAAGGAACATGTCACCACAACAAGACAAGACCAAACAGGAGAGGAGAGGAGAGGAGAGGAGAGGAGAGGAGAGGAGAGGAGAGGAGAGGAGCTACCTTTAGATTAAAGTTAATTTGGCAGTCCTGAGAGCAGGGGCAAGAAGGGGAGAGAGGGAGAGAGAAACTCTTGGATTAAATATGACAATGTGACACAGGATGAAGAAGCATTTGTACAGTATAAGTCTCACCAAACACACAGGAGGGAGCAGGAAGCTAAGGGGAAAAAAAGGAGAACCACAGAAGGGTTTTTGAAGAGCAAAAAGGAGGCACATTCTTGGGTCCTTAGAGACCGAAAAAGATACAATAAAGTCAAGTAGATAAAACATTTTGAGACCTGGAGACTAAAAAACATTACCTTTATCTACCAAACAGTGCTGGCAGTGGCAATGCTTTTTAGCTTGAAGAGACAGTTGTTGTTGTTTGTGAGTTCCAGTGTGAATTACTGCATATACTGTATTTTAGCTGCAGACTGAATCAGAGAACATTATAAATGAAAAATACTGTATCGTTTCTTTAAAAAAGAAACTAGAACAGGGTTGATTTGTGCAAATATATTTAGCAGTTTGACAAAATCCAGTATGCAATGTTATAATCTCTACAACAACGGATGCTCTTGTGTTTCCACATGTCCCTTGCATATTATCTATAGACTAACTAATGGTCAAAAGTTTTTATTTATTTATTTATTTTTTGTCTTTCTCTTATGTGCATGAGAGCAAGGTGAAGGGCCTGCTGTTGAAACCTCACATACAAAACACCAAAACTCTGATTGTGATGCACCATGCATTGCATCATGGTGAACAAATGTATTGTAGGACCTGTTACCATGAATACCAAATGGAGACGAGTGATTGTAGGTCAGATTCTTATTGGACCTGAATCGACACTTCGACTGTTGATCTCTCTTCTTCGTCTTTGCTCAAGAACAAATAAACCTCACATGCTATGTGAAGGTCTTCACTAACTACATTTCCATTGTGGTATTTAGATGAAAAAAAAAATTACCGGCTCTCATAACTTGATAAACTCAACAGGTTATGGGCATGTTTTGTGTAACTCCAAAAAAAGTTTGATTACGTTAATGCTTGTTAACATGTGGGTAAACCTAAATTCTATATGGGGATACTATGAATAATGAAAAATGTACACACTTTTTTTCCCCCCACAATTATTATAATTTATACATTAAAAAATCCGTGCAAGTCTTTAATAAATTCATACATTTTTACAATTGACATAACAATTTTAGAGTTTGTAATTACTCAAATAATACACATTTTACAAACTGTCTACAAATTGGTATTCAGTCCCAGACATGACCTTTTTAACATCCTGTCCTTCTGTTCTGTCCCATTTTGCCCACAACACCACGTGTAGCAGAAATGTCCGAGAAAATAATAGTAAAAGTATCTCGCAGGGACCTGGGGCCCCCACTGAGAGCCAGACAATCCCCACAGAGAGCTGCTTCACTCTCAGAGAGCCAGACACACCAGTGCAACAGACTGGACAGAGGAGAAGAGCCGGCAACAGTGACCTCTGCTGAAAAGGCTCTTGTACAATGTGTGTGTCTGTATGTGTTAATGTATTTGGGTGGCATTTAAGAGGTGAAAGATTACGATGTGATTATGATTTCAGAGACACCAATGCTGCTCATAAAGGTCGCTTCTAAACTGGTTATTGGAAACGTGTTACGATCATGACCACGATCATTACACTTCATTACCTTTTGATTGTGAAAATAACTTCTGTAAATGATGTTGGATCCTTATTAGGCAGTATCTAATTGAGAAGAAAAAACATCACAGCCACATGATCTATGACAATAAAAATAAGATTATACTCATCCTCTAAAAATGCAAAAAGCATCACTAAAACACCTACAATCTGAGCCTCTCGAAAGTGTTCAGAATAGAGCAATATTCACTACAGTGCAGCGAGAACTAATTCAAATTACAGCTTAAATTCATCACATCATGCATAGGATGTGCTCTACTTTTTTTTGACATCATTACAAAGTCTGAAAAGTGCAATACAATTTTTCACATTATATCCAAAGACAGTAGTTTTTTTGCACACTGATGAGAAGTGGCAGAATTCAATCTTTACTTGGACAGCTTGAAATACTACGAACTGGTCAAGTGTAGCGATGAGATAAAGAGACAAGAACTGACATACCAGCTGGCAAAACCGTTTAAATGTTTAATCCAACAAGCTGCTTTAAAGAACTGAATTACATGTTTTCAGTCTCACCATGTTCGAAACACCTGCTCCAGGCAGTTAGCCTGAGTATGAACTAACTAATGATACAAACATATTTAAAACAAGATTTGGTATCAAAACGCCTCACAAAGTGTTGGTAGGCTGCTTGATTCAGTCCAGGCTGGAACCCCTCTGATGTAAGAACGCAGCAGCAGCAATCAGCAATGAACACACAACGCACACATTGCCTGTAGAAGTGAATTCACCACCAGCTGAAGAGGTTTTTTGAAAGCTTCAACTTTAATTTAATTCAATGTCAAGTCCAAATTCTGATTAACGTTCTGTTTTTGAGCGTCGACTGGCTGGACCAGCCACGTGCACACTCATACTCACCCATTTATAGTGATTTAAGGAAAAGGCTATCTGGATTTTTTCAAAGGAGATTAACAGGAAAGAATATGATAGGTGGTCTTAGTCAGCACTGTGTCAAATATAGAATTATTATCATCATCCACAATGACTCAGGTTTAACAAAATCAATATAAAGGCAACCCTATATTTCACGTTTCCAAAAGAAAAGTCTCTTTGATAGGCACAAAAAGGATAAAAGCATTTACATGAACCTAAAAGAAAGCCAAAAAAAACTGGTCACACGCTGATATTGTCTTTACGCTTCAACACTCGTTAATTCAAGTTGAGCAACAGACAGTGTTGATTATTTCAGCACGACTCTCACCTCAAATTTCTGCCTCAGCTCCTCATTCCCATCATCCTCCTCTGAGATGGGAACGTTGTAGTACTCCCCCTCCTCCTGGCACAACAACTTATACCTGGAGGAGAGAGACAGACAAGGAGAGAGGACAGATGGAGGGACAAAGACATGGGGAATGAGGATGGACACAGAGATAAGAAACTAGCAGATGAATTAGCTTCTCTTCTTCTATTCTACTACTCTACTCTTCCACTGACCACTTGGCCTACTGGGCCTGGTACATTTAGACAACTAAAAAACGTAATGACTAATATAATTGTACTTCAAGTTAAGGTCTCATGGAGGTGAAACTAAATTGTTTGGTGGAGTAAGAACAACAATTAAATAATTATTTACAATAAAAAAAATTGGGCCTCAAACACGAAAACCTTGCTACCACCACACTCTGTAATTTCAAAGAATACAATAACAGCATGGAAGTGAGAGTTACCATCCCATGACTGGAGATTTCATGAGCTCTGATACGCCAAAGGAAAGGGCCCCCATGAAATCATTCCTCGTGGTCCGGTCCCAGTCCCACACCTCCACTGACAGCCGACGGTCCTTGTCTGTGGGCTTCAGCTTGCTATACAACACACAGATGGTACACATGCGTTCAGAATTCAGTCACAATTTCATTCAGCATCAAATAGGTCATGGTAGTAATAGTATTTGTAAAAGCAGTGACAGCAGTAGTGGTAGTCGGTGACAGCAGGTATAGTTGTTTACTCACAAATTAAAGGTCTCGTTCCATTTGGGGTTGAGGTTGGAGCGGATGGTTTTGGTCTTCTGCTTGGTCTCATTTTTAGGGTCTGGTATGAGCTTGAGCTTGACATATGGATCAGACAGGCCATTGGGGTCCATGGGGATCAGGTTTCTTCCTTCACCCACTGATGGGGAGATAAAGAATAGAGAGAAATGATTACTTTGTCTGCAGAGGCATAGATGAAGTACATACATTATCTGTATGTAGACTATATGTACTCCCAGATTCTGCACAGCTGCTCGCTACTGTCGTAACACCTGAGGGGTTTATCAAAAAAACCTAGTTTCTGTAGCTAAATGAACACGGTGTTTTCTATCTACACTGAAGACTTCATTCATATTTCAAGAGATTTCTCCAATACAAAATAACAGATGCTTTCTTTTAAGCAACATAAATTCAGGTGTTCAAGATCAAGTCACAGCCTATGAGGTCTGTTTACAGGGAGCAAATCCAGAAGTGTTATGAGAACAGGGATTCAAAATTGCAGGCTGTGTCATGCTTAAATAGGCGAAGCCTCTCTTCTTTTCTTCCTGTATTTAGCTGTTCAGTAAACAAGGGCACACCAGGGACATTACCACTCCATTAGCCCTGAGCATTGGAGCACTGCCAGACCTTAGCCACAGCGTACACACACACACACACACACACACACACACACACACACACACAGAGTCAGACATGCATAATTTATAGGGACAAAATGCAAGGTCCCCATAAGGGAGGCAAGTCCCCACCATGTGACTGTGTAAAGACCTGGGGAGGAGGGCACTGAGCCAGTATGCTAAACCCACCATTCGAGCTGGAGAACATTTGGATTGTCAGCACTGAGTTACAACAGTGACTGCTGCAAAGGGCAAGGAGGATTTATATCATAAGGCTGCTTAATTATTTGAGCCACTGGTAAAACTTTAGACAATAAAGCGGCTTCATGTTAGTCTCTGTGTGGTTCCAACAAATAGAAACAAATAGCTATTTGATAAGCCAAGACTAAGTACCTTCCCCCTGTTTGCTTTTATTCTCAACACCTGTGCTGTGGGATTTGGGTGTTCAGCGACATTAGCGAGGTGTGAAGTTTGATGAGTGATGGAACGAGCTGTTGTAGAGTACACACACACACACACACACACACACACACACACACACACACACACTCACAGACACACACACACACACACACCGAGAAAGGAGAGAGACAGCGAGGGAGCATACTTGAGAAGAGGAGAGACAGATACCAGCTCACAGAAGCAACTGGAGGTGTGGGAAGGTATTGAGTGATCCTGAGCTGGCAACCCTCTGCTTTGACAGAAATCCAATGAAAATGCGCAAAGACCGTCCACAGGCGCTGAAGAAGGGCCGACTGTTTACTGCACTTGAGTGCCTTGATGCACTCTACAACGGAGAAGGGAAACGCAGAGAAAATGTCTTTTGCTCCTTTCTTAGATGCCGGGATAAGAATTGAACCTCCTGCCTCTCCCTCATTCCCATCTCTTTCCATCTCACCAAAAGAGAAGAAAGGGAATTGGAATGAATTAAACATGTGAGCTCAATAAGGGTTTCCACACTTATGTCTGTTTTATGTTGTTGGTGAAATAGCAGATGGTCCTCTGTGCATTCACTGGAGTAGCGGCTGTCAAAGTAATAAGCGTAGGATAGAGGCTGATGTGTGCTTTATCCCTGAAAAAGCAGTTGGCTCATCTACTAGGCTGTATATCTGAAGAATTATTTGTGTGTGAACACTCAACAGACTCACTGGATGCACATGGGGTGACTGAAAAGTGGGTAGACAGCTAGAACAGAACTCATTGGATCTTTCTGCCTTTAGATGTCTGGTAATAATATACAAATGTATTTTGCCAAAACACAGAGATGATCTACACAGAATTTGTTGTATACAAAATATGTTCCATGTGACTTGTCTGTGAATTGAAGAACTTTTAACTTCTGTACCAAATACTCCTCCTTCAATGTTTAACTCCTGCATTGTACAAAATGAATCTGCATTTTACACGGCATCCCACTTCCACTTCTGGGATTGGGGATGCAAAGGTCATGTTTTGAATATTTATATGCTGTGGCTGTATGTATGCAAAGTCACAGCACCCAAACAGTCCTGCAAAGGGACATTGTTCATATTCATTACCAAGTCATTACCAGTAGGGGGCGCTCCAGACTGGATAAAATTGAGACAGGCACAGAGCTTTTCTTTCCATGTAACTGTATGCCGTAAACCAAACTAGATGTGTGAGAGGTCTGAACTACTTTGAGCTGTAGTGGTGAGACAAGCTCACAATCCAAGTTATTTGTGGTGCTGACAATTTCTGGCTAAAGGTCAAATTATCTTTGTTGAATGAATAACCTGGATTTTTGCTGTGCATTAGTAAAATGTAATAAATCTTAAAGTACACAGTGAATATGATTACATGTGTTTGTGTAAGCAAGCTCAGAAAGACATGCAAATGCAAATACACACACACACACACACACGCACACACACACACACACACACACACGCACACACACACACACACACACACAAACAAAAGGACAAAAGAAGCAGGGGTGTGTGCAGGACCCAGAACATAGTTGCTTGGATACAAGTCCTCACAACTACCTTGGCTTGCATTTAAAGACAGTTGAAATGTGGTGCAGTTTCTACAAAAAACATCTTGTTCGACTCCGACTAAAACTAACCAAAACCTCAGAAAAAATAACATCTGCTGACCTGATAAGACTGTAGAAAATCTGAGCCAAGTTGAACACCCACCAAACGTTACATGTGTTACGACTTATCAGCTTCGTACAATCACATTCCAGATGCAGCCAAGCTTTACTGCTTTCTGGACTTGCTGACGGCTAATAAGCACTCAGTAACTCTGACTGCCTCGTGAAATCTGCCCCGAGTGAGTAGTTTCTAGTTCAGCTACTGCAAACTACATAAAGTTAGACTCTTTTTGTTATTGAGAAATGTGCAAAATGAAAGCTTCTGCATCTCTGTCAGATACATGATTATCTGTTGATTTCTCTGGTCATGCTGTTGCAAATAGCTGAAATGCTGCACACCATTTAGAAGGCTCATTATGCTGCTGACTGAGACGACTTTTGCTGAGTATTTGAGTGTTGCACTTGGACAAAGAGCCCAGCTGGGCTTAAGATTCAGTCTAGGTCTCTCTTGTTGACAGAAAAAAAACAGATTGGGTAAAATTAAACAGTTTGCAAAAAAAGATCAGCAGATGATGAAGATGCACTTCTATCTGAAACAGAATGAGAAGTCAAAGGGAAAAAAAAGAAGACAGAAAGGTCAAGCAAGACGAAAGGGAGAGGCATATGTTAAAATAGCATGAAGACTGTGTGCAACATGCTGAGAAGAGGGAGCCGAGGCAGGGCAGTGACAACGGACTGGGAATACCAATGACATGACTTCTGGGAGACGGGGGCAGAAATCGGAGAGCAACAAAGTTCACAGAAACACTGAAAAGAGATAGCCTGTCTGTGTGTGAGTAAATATGATGCAGACAAAACATAAGAGATGGTTCATGCCAAGGTGGAGGCATAAGAACAGCCACACAGCTTTTCTTATTGTCTTAAAGGCTCGATATTTTCATGCTCTAGTGTGTTTTTTTGGTCCACATTCTCAGTTCTCATTCCCAGCATCTGCTCACTATTTTAAAAAGATCCTCATTAGCTGATGCAAATGGCACCAGCTAGTCCCTGTGAGGTCTGAAAGTCAGCACCTCATATTCATTCTATACATTTACGACATCACATCACATTTTTGTTGCGTTCTGTTAATCATTTGTGCATTTAATGTGTGAAACAGTCAACATGTTACAGAAAAATGTGTCCATGTTTTTTAGGTTAGTGAAGGTTTACAAGTTTACAAGAGTTGTGAAAACACACACACACACAAACACACAAAGCTTTGTCTTCAGCTAACGCCTGAGTGACCCTACCTCAAAAATGAGGGCAGCCATGTTTGTTCTCCACCTCCCTGTGCAAACACAGTCTATAAAACTTAACCCGATTTGCTCTCCACCCATCAGCGTAACACTGTGTTCTTTGGGAGCCCACTACTTAAAAACTGCTGTGAAAGAAGGTATGTTGAACAGCAGGTCTGTCAGCATAAAGGACGTGGAGCGACCAGCAAAACATCAGTACGATACATGGAGGGCACTTGGATGTCGGTGTGAATGTGCTACCCATGAGTGAGCTGAGCGATAGGACAATCCCAGCAGAATTGGAAGCATAATGAGGGCTGAGAACGAACTGTAATGGGACATCAATCAAATGTATAACAGATTTCCTTTAAATGGTGTCTTTATAATATTTACAGATCTGGTCTGATGGATTATGTCTGCAGTTAAATGGGCATGGAGCTCACTAGAGAACATTAAGACAGGAGACACTGCTGTCCCAGCTCCCTGCAGTTGAAAACTGCTGGCACTGGTACCAACACAAGTGCTGTCAGCTGCTCCAGCTTAACCCTGATTCATTGGGAAAATGTAATAGCAGGATTTTAAGTAAATTTTCTCCTGGCAAGAACCTGTTGGCTTTTCTGTATGATGACTCAGAAACTAGAAAGAAATGGAAATGACTGGAAGAAAAGCCTGCAGAGTGGAAGCAGTGGCAATAAGTCAGTGACATTCAGATCACTGGGCAGTGTTCATCAGTTGGCATCCCGCAGGCTGCATCCAAACCCCAGATGGAACCTTGATCCAACCCAAAGTCTGCCTTCCAGCCAAGTCCATACATTCAGAGAGCCAACAGTAAAAGGCAGGATATCTTTTTTTGTTTGAATGATTGGCTGACTGAATTAGAAACTTACTGGCAACAAGGATGTGGTTAAGCATGGACAAACTGCCTGTGCAGGAGTATTGATCAACAGTGTATTGATCAAGAAATCAAAGATCAAATTACAGAACACAATAATTAAATAAGGTGGACATACTCTAACATGTCACTAATTTAGTGATTGATTAACATGGTCAGCTCGACGGGAAGAGGAGGTAGGAAGGAAGACGTACTGCACCACTGACCACCTCTGTCTCTCCCTGACTTGATAATCAGAGCAACTTTAGCTTTAACTCCATCTGGTCTTTTATTCTGGACTGTTTTTTTTTTTCTTTTTTTTTTGCATGTAAGAGTTGAAATCTGACACTTGACTCTGCCTACAGTAAGCACCCTAAAATAGCCTTAAAAGAATGAAACTGAGGCGATATAGGGAGACGCAAGAGTGAGAGGTGTGAAAAGAGACAAAAGGTTTGAAGGTAGAGAGAAACATATGTAACTACTGCACTGCTGCACAGGACGTTATGCACAGTTGTGTGAAAGTATTGTGTGTTTATGAGATATTGTGGAACTGTTCTGCTCTGTTCATGATTTCCTACATTTCTGTGAATGTTGCCAAGAGATCACCTGCAGACATACTGTAAACATGCAGTGTAACGCTGTCGGTTTATATACCTAAAAAGCAAATGTGCACAGAAAATGACATTATGCACCATTAAAGATTTTGACCAGATGAGAAAGATGAAAGCTGTGGATACAGTGCATTGTGGCATACTCTCTTTCTGTCTCAGACCTCAAAATTTATCACCATGTTTGACATTGATATTTTGTCCAGTGTTGCCGCACTGTTCATATCTCTTTACATTTGTCCACTTATCTACAGTAATCAAATGCAGCAGTAAGAATGCTCGTGGCATCTGCCAGAAGATGTTAACAGTGTTTAGGTGCATTTTGTCTTACTGTAAAGGGCACCTACACCTCCAGAAGGTTCAAAAGTAAAATCTGGCTTCCCTCATCCACCCACATCTATATCCACTCTGAGCACCAATCTGACCTACACACACCTACACTGCAGATATGTACATATAAAACACATTGACTCCTACGGCAGCATCGGTGTAATAAATAGCAGAAAACAGATTGGGAGACTGAGGTAAGAAGAAATATGTAATGAAGAGGTTAAAGCAGCGATAAAGAAAGAGATGATGGAAGTGAGAGGGAGAGCAGAGGGCTTGTTACATGAGGATTTTCTGCAGAACTGGGTGAGTCAACAAGGGAACAAAACGGAAATGTAATTATTACCACTGTTTCTCACACACTCCCAAAGGACCTGCAGGCAGCAAGGTTGCATGCACGTGCCTGCACACACAGTTACACACAGTGATGGAGATGAGTATGAATAACAGAACATTTACAAAGATCCCTTCTCCCAAGTTTACTCTAATATGTGCACCAAGTCACTGGACAATAGTGTTGCTGAAACAAGCAGGAGGGTGGTGTCCACAGCACCAGCGGACAGAGAGGAGCTGTGTGTTAGCAGTAATGAGAGGCGGAGGACAAGGTTAGTGGGCTCTGTCCGTCTTTCACCGGAAAAACAGAACTTGTTTTGTTTTCTTCAGCACCTCTCCCTCCATCTCCATTTTCCCTCAGTGACAAAAACACACGCTCGCATGTTGCTGGAAACTGCACAAGTATCTCTTGTGTGTCAGAGTGACTCATTATTTCATTTTGCTGTCTCAGTGTTGCTGCCAGGAAGTCTGTTTGTCTTGTCGTGTGTCGTTTGTCGTGTTTGTATTGGACTGGTTTGAGTTCATGTGTGGGTCCATGTTCTGGTTTAAAGGACATCTGCTTCCCCTGGCAGCCATGTCACTTCCTGGTGAACACTTTGGCTCTGACCATTGGTGAATCCCCCCAAAAAAATGAGTTACTTTTCACTCAAAGTAGATTATGTGTGTGTGTGTGTGTGCTGTGAGTCAGTCAGGGGATTCTTGTACTCTTAATTTTGCACCCAGTTGATCAAGCTTTCTCCCTCTACATGCTACATTGTTAGTTGCAGACATTCAAAGTCTATTCTTGTGTTTTCTACCATTCTAAATTTGCAGTAGCTTTGCATAGACTGAAGACTTATCTGGCCTCCATGGATATCAGGTTTGCACCTGGTTTGAAAATATGTAAAACAATTCCCATTAAAAAGTCTGCAGGGGTGACGGAGACTGAGGAGAACACACTTTTTACTGGAAGATCTGCTTGTGCTACTGATCAAATTTTCTTCATTAAAATTCAACTTGTGCAAAGGAATTTGTGTGTGTGTGTGTGTGGTTATAATAGGGGTGGACGATATGACCTACATATCACAGTATTTTTTTGGTTGTTGTATTTTTTGTTTTGTATGGTCACAGTATTAACAAACTAAAAGGGATTTTCACTCTATTGACAATGTAAGCGAACACATCTGAGGAAAGAAAAGATGACAAAAAATGGTGTTTATTGGCTCCAAATAGGAATGAAAATGAGATATAAGCCTACATGTGTTTTGGGAGGAGTAACCTGCCCAATAATTTAAGTTAGTCAATGTGATTCATTTTCAGAGTTAGACCGGTGGTAGGATTAGACATATCAACAGCATTTTATTTGGCAGAAAACCCACCCAGCAGAGGGGGCTTTCCGCTAACAACAAAGTCAGCTGAGCTTGTGTTACAGTATGAAGTGTGAGGATAACGTTAGGTCTGCCTATGTGAGACTACACAAAAAACAGTCTCCCACATCCAGTTTCACAGTTTTTTTTGACTGTCCCTCAATATTAAATACTCCAATATTGCTCCAGCGTGTAGCTCTACAATAGATGTTACTCGCCACATTATCCACGTAACATGCTAACACCAAATTCAACAGGCTAGCCAGCAAAATACACAGTGAGGCAACATAAAAATGTCAAAATGTACTGGTTCTAAGTTCGAAGTGAGTATCAGTCCATCCTTCAGCATCAGTTTTAAAGCAAATCCTGCTTTGTATTGGACCTCACAGCAGTCTGAAGTAAAATGACTAGTGCATAAATAAATCCAGTTGTCGTTGTTGTGGGGAAATTTCCATCAAGTTAATCCTCTTGGTCTTCACTTCCTTGGATGGTGAGAGTAAATAGTGTTGAGTTGAAAGTGTTGTGTTGGTTCTTGCAGGCAACAGCAGAGACATTGGTGTGTGTTACTTGTAATGTTACCTTCCAAATCTTCATGTTATCAGAGTCAGCATTATACGAGGGAAATAGTTTTTACTTATTATAACTCCAGTTCTATGAGTATGTGCGTAGCGATCTACTTGTTATGTTATCACAGCCACAGTAAAGCATACTACTTAAATATACTAAAACATTTCCCACTGTAATGATGGTACTGCACCAGCGATGGTGACTACATTGGTCAATAACCAACTTCAAGAACAAAAAGAAGCTGAACACTTTCCAGAGACTCGCCAGATGTCGGTGTGGCACTTTGCCCTTACTCCTCATTGAACATTCTTCATTTGAACTGGGGAACAGAAAAAAATCCCCACCAGAAACAAAATGAAATAGATTTTGGTGTAAGTCAAGAGTATGTTTTTTTAATTGACTGAGATGGCTCCAATAAACATTTTCAATTGCTGACCCATAAGTGTTGGGCAGCTTACATGAAAGATGTAACAAATTACGTATTACTTGTTTCATATAGAAAAAAATACATTAGTTCCTAATTACTAATTATGGAAGAAGTAATTCATTACTTGTTACACTTTGTTACTCAACTTGTCTCTGTCAAAGGTGCTTTCCAAAAACTCCAAAGCCTCTGTGTATTCAACATATGCTTAGAGAGAAAACAGTATATGAGCTAGCCTACAGTTTGGAGGTTATTTAGTTACCACCAACAGCTAGTTTAACCTCAGTGTCTCCACACAACTTGTGGATGAAATATATGCAAAAATACCAGCACATACACATCATAACAAAAGTACAATAATGTAAAGTTTCATCCTCCCAGCTATCCGCTGCATCTCTATTAAACTCTTAACAATATGCAATAATACAATTCTGTTTGGTACACACACACACACACGCACACACTCGGGCATGACATATGCATATAGTTTCACACACACTATACATACACATCATTATCACGAGCTCACAGCAGTCTGTGGAAGTGCACGGCTCAGCACAAATGAAAGCTGTATTAGACTGGATGTTTCTAAAGATATAGCCAAAAAACTGGGTGAAGAGGGTCAATATTAATACAGCCAGATTATCCAGCAGGAATCTATTTTGCAGTTTTCAGTTTGAACTTAATCCTGTTCATTCAAGTGTTTTGTTTTTGTCCCACATAGATTTCACCCTGAAATTCAGTTATTCTTTTTCATTTAAAATCAGTTCTACAACTGGAAACTGGAGTATAAACAGCCTGAAGTACTCAAATAGGACACGCATTGAAGCAGATGACTGGACTGTGAGAGAAGAATGTATGTTAAGAGGAGACACCAGATGGAGAGGGGGAAATGCAAGGTCTCTGCCCGAAATCTCGAATAAATATTTGTGCAATATTTGACCAACTCAATATGTTTTGAAGTG
The DNA here is from genome assembly GCA_037975065.1 of Chaetodon trifasciatus. Lineage (NCBI taxonomy): Eukaryota > Metazoa > Chordata > Actinopteri > Chaetodontiformes > Chaetodontidae > Chaetodon > Chaetodon trifasciatus. Next base: position 7,365,317 of record JBBMOE010000032.1, read on the forward strand.
AAGCTCGACTCTGTTTAAACTGTTGTCGCTGTTTAGGCATTTCAACACTTGACCATAAAGACATTTTACAGGCTAAATTTTTCTAAACTATTTGAATACTTAGACAGGACAGCCAGTATTTACAGCAAGTAAAAGAAACATACTCTGGTACATAAAAGTAGCTTAAGTGAGTGTGTTGAACTAGTTGAGAAAAGTAAACTTACTGAAGGTGACAGCCAGACATTTGGCAAGATCATGTATGATTATTCACCATCATCAATCATATTCAGTACTTTATATACCCATCTTTTCCATCATTTGAGCAAACTGTAGTGTTTTAGTGTTCAGATAATGAGCAGAGAAGTGCAAATAATATTCATGTTTCCTAATGGCTGTGTTGTGTTAGGCATGTGTGTAGGTGTTGCACAACTTCCCTGCCCACAGTCACTCTCTTCCTTCTAGTGATAATCTGATAAGTGAGTAAGTCAGTGAAGTTCAGTGCCAGGGTCTTGTGATGCACCGACCTCTGTTTGTCAGCTAATTGAATAATTATGAGCGCCTGCTCAGCTCCTTGCCGTCACTATTGTTCTAGCAGATGTGCTAATGCACTATCATGCATCATCATTACAGCGGGGGATTTACAACATGCCTCAAAATACAAGGCCAAGTGGGCTTCGATACAGAAACACACTGTGGAGCTGCACTCATAAACTCATGCAGCAAAACAGTAGATAGCTGAGTGAGAATGCAGCATGCCTATTATTTTCAAGTGTTTATGTATGAAGACCTAAGAATCAGTATTAACTGAGAGAGAGCTGTATAAGCAGTTTATTGCAATCCTTACACATACACCACAGTGTAAGCTAATGAAAGCAGTCACTATTCGTAACAGAGCCAGTTTTGTGGCATCCAACAGCAGCCATGTTGGGGGCTCTTGGGACCCCTTACTGTACATTCGATACCTCTGCACTCACAGCAGCATCAGCAGAATCTGTCCATTTTTGTCCTACTTTTATGTCGGGACTCGCAATGCCACAACAAACATATTTGAGAGATTATGCATGAAGCTATCTCCACTTAACCACAGCAGCTGGTCGGCCATTATTTGCTCTGAGAGGATTGTTCAGCACTGCCAAAGTCAAAGTCAACAATTGCCAATTGTCGAATGATTTGTTCACTAAAATTCTTGAGCCTACAGGTTGCTGTGTGCACTGCTGGCATTCGGAAAAAGGCCAAAAAGATGAACAAGCATAGAAAATGAAATGAATAAATAAAAATATTGATGAATAGAAACATTTGGGAGGAGCAGATAATAGTAAAAAAATATATATTTTCATAGATATCTTGTAAGGCCAAGAGACTTGTGGCTTTAGCTAAAGCATCTTGTTTCACAGAGACTGAAAAGGAGTAGACTCACAGAGACTTGAATCTTTTTACATAACATCATTGTTAGACACAACATTTTTTCAGCTAGCCTTACTCTTTTTTGTCTGTTCAGACAATATTAACAAATGGCTGCCAGATGATTTCTCAAGCATGTGAAAAGTCTCTGGACATGACTATTCATTCATTTCATTAAGCAAATGCTATTAATAGCATCTCATTACATCCAATTCCGAGCTTGGTAGGCAAAGACCAGGTGTTCCTTTGAAAGCAGAGGCATCAGTGATTAAAACAGCTGAAATAGCCAGTGATACCATCATGTAGAATAGCCTTCAAATGAATAATAGTCCGACAGATGATTGTACAGCCATGACACTGCTCACAAGCAGAGGGCTCAAATCCTGCCTTTGTGCAATTCTGATGAGACATAAATTAGTATATCAAGTGATCAATTTGCTTTTGCAGAGATGATTCAGTTACATCAGAAACTCCAGCCAACACAGAGCAAGTCGTGACTGTTTAAAAAGAGTAACAACACAAGGCCCACACAGCAGACCACACACCACTGCAAGACTATATATTTGGATTGGGATTGCCTTCCAAGTGTGTCGTAACTGTGGATTGTGTCTTACATGAGAATGTTTAGCCGGAGAGGCTCTATTGATCCGTGCACCAAAAGGGAATAGCCTTTGCAGCATACTGATAGCTGATAGTCACAAGGCCAGCCATGCAGCTAGCAGTTGGGTTCACTGCATCACAAGCAGGCCGAATTAAGGCAAAGTTAATGGGGAGCAAGGTCCAATTCTGGTTAATGGCAGCAGCAGAGTGAATGTGTGACGTTTATCGACAAAAAAGGTCAAAGTGTTGAAACTGATCCAGGTTCACAAAACAATTACGTCTGCTGTCGCACACACCCTCGCCACAAGCGCGCACATGCACACACACACATATACACACACACACACACACACACACACACACACACACACACACACACACACACACACACACAAACACAAGCCTTATTCAAGCTTCTCACACAAACACACAACACACCTTGCATTCCATTCGGCCCATTCAGTGCAGCGTGTTAAGCAGAGAGGGCCAGTCTCAAGGCCTACCTGTGACCTGCAGCTTATCGCCGCTGACCTCACACTTCAGGTAAACACGGCCTCTTCTTTCGGTGTGATCAGTTCCACACAGGCTGGGCACGTTCATAACACACTGGTTATGGACGTTCATATCGCAGGCTGCAGGGCCAGAGAGAGAGAGAGAGGAGATCAAAGACATCAGGAAAAGAAGGGCAAACACGAGCTTTATGCATTTGATCCAAATCAAACCAAACTGAAAGGCTCAGGGCTTTCTTACATGCCAATGAAAGCATTTGTTCTTTGATTTGTGTGTTTCTTACATATTTCTCTAATCAAAGCACATGGTTAACAAAATGATTGACGATGTAAATAAAACACCATATTATAAATGCAAGCAGCGTCTTAATGCTTAATGCTGAAATACAGTAAACTGCTGGATTTACTTAATCTATAGAAGGACATATTTTAATTTCATTGCATGGATCATACTGTATATGTTTGGCACAATACTAAAGGATTGCTTTTCTGAAAGCTGTGCGGAAGAGGAGATAACAAGGTTGTGACCCAGATTCGGCTCTGTGATGTCATGCATACACGGCATGTGTGTCAGCCAGATGAACCAAAATTTCATGGATTGGGAACAGATACTGATGGTTACATCATCATGGCACCAGGTCAGTAGGTGAGAAATGATTTTACGAATGGCCATGCTGGTACATAACTTTTTTTTTGTTTTTTCGCTTCAGTTTGGCTCACCAGTGCTTAAAAACACCGCAGCGCAAGCTTATTGTGGTGTGATCAGAGGTGCAATTGATCTGCCAAAATAATTTCCCACTCCTCATCTCTATTTATATACACCCTGAAGCGATCATTAGGCATAACTGGTGGTCTGTAGCAGGTGGAGGATAATGTATTTAGGAGCTCATTAAGGCATTCAGACTAATCCACTAACACAAGATTAAAGGGAAGGAGAGGGAGGGAAGGATATTAATAATGACTCGGTAAAGCTTCCATAGCAGGTCTATTCAGGGTGCGCAGAACATGGCAGCAGACTGAAAATAGACCATGTGTTATTTTAATGAGTGAAAGGAAGATGAGATATTTTATAGGCCTATGATACTCAGTGAAGAGGCACAATAGGCTTTTGCCAGGAGCCTGATGTTGATTAAGTGGCTCTAAAACAGAATACCATGTGTGGAGGCACTTATAGCAAATCATTATTTCCTTATGTCTGTGACAGAGCAGTGCAGGATTCACTTTCCTCTGTCATTTTCCACAGAATGCACAAATATAAACTTAAACAAATATAAAGCACAGATTCATTGTCAAATATCACTGTAAAGACACACAATTCAAGCGTCTGGAACTTTATTTAAAAAAAATAAAACGTTATATGATAAAATGTTGATCTTGACTTGTCTTAAGTACTGAGTGAGAGGTTGCAGAAATGAAACTCACAGTCACACTTCATGCCCTGGTGGATGAGGCCATACAGCAGAGAGCCACAGTGGTCACAGAAGGTGGGGCTCCCATAGGTGTGGATCTTAAACTTGTGCTTTGTTCTGGGATCCTGGAGGAATTGAGAGGGGAAAAAAGAGCAATAGAAAAGCTTGAAATAGTAAAATGATTGAAAGAGTATCCCAAATACAACTGAGTTAGGGCTTTAGTGTAAAGTTAACGTGTTTTTGTTTATTTAGTTATTTGCTGTTTGGAAGACCATACAATGTTTTATAAAGGTTTGAAACAAAAGTAATTTTGTTCTTTAAAAAAGAATCCTTTTTTCTGAGGGTTAAAATAGTAGATCTTTAAAGGATAACAATCATTTCAAAATATCTACCCTGAAAAAATGACCACTGAAATCAGCCGACTGCGTCACAGGACACCACTGTGTGTCAGACAATTTGTTGCTGATTGCCAGCCTGACTGCAATCACCACTTGTTTTTTTTACTAGTCAGTCTGTAACAGCCTTTTCTTAAACTACCAATTTTAGGTTGCCTTTCCATCTTGCTTGAGCACATCGGTGAATCAGAATATAATTGTTTGTACTAAATGGACTTAACATTAAATTCAGCGGAACCAAAGCAAACAAATACAATCCCATTCTCTGATAAGTAATTCTAATAATACAACCTGCAATTAATTAATTAATTAATTAATTAATTCAAGTTTCTTCTACTACTGCTACTACTACTAATTATAATTACAATCATCATAATTAATGCTGTGGTAAAACACCTTTCATAGAAGATATGCAGCTCAAAGTGTTTACAACAAAGGAGTCACATGCAGCAAGTGCTTCACATAAAACAGACAGACAGATAGCATGAACATAAAAGTAGACAGAGAATAAAAGTCACTTAAAAATAATAGCAAAAATAAGATATAAGGAATCAAGTAAAAGCACAAAGCACAAAAGTTTCAGGTCTTTAACAGGAAATTTGAACTTTGCTTTAGCTATGTTTCCAGGGTGGAAACAGGGCGGCTGTAGCACAGGAGGTACAGCGATCATCCACCGATCAGGAGGTTGGTGGTTCGATCCCTGGCCTCGGCAGTCCACATGCCGAAGTATCCTTGGGCAAGATACTGAACCCCAAAACTGCCCCGATGCTACGCCATGTGTGAATTCATATGTATGTCGCTTTGGATAAAAGTTGTAATTGGAAACATGAAGTTTTTGTCACCTTGTTAATGTGGGACTAACTCAGATCTGACTGTAGAACACCACGAAGACTTGCAACCTGACATTTATTCCAGGGAGTTAATTTCCCAGACTATTAAACAGCATTTCTTTTTTTGTTTTAAGACTGATGAGCAGGATTTCAGTTTTGTCCTCACTTAAATTTGAGAAATAATTGCTCAACCACTTATTTACTGCCAAAAGAGAAGAATTAAATGATTCATTTTTGAAGCCATACTCATGTAAGCGCACACAATACAAAGGATTACTGTGCGCTTGAAGACTTACTCCAATAAAGAGCAAAATAAAGAAAAAAACACTCACTCAGTTATTATCATATGCAATAAAAAAGGCCCTGCTTCTTGATGGTCATTGCTCCATAACAAGCGTCATAAACTGCCATATATGATCATATGTGCACTGGACAAATGACATGTACTGTTATCCTTTTGGCCATTCAGCAGATGGATAGTGTAAATATGTGTGAAAGAGTCATTGATTCATCTGAGCATTTCATTCATCATTGGCCTCCATATTATTGCGGTTCACTGATCCAAGCTCTCTACTATAAATATATAAGTCTGAAAAACATTAGGGTTTACTGAAGAGCATAACACCGCACATGAGGGTGTGTAAGACTAGGTAGTCAAGAGCTGCTGGTTGCACAAGGCTGAACAATGTTTTTGTAAAGATAAAATGCTTGCTGTTGGCTGTTGGCTTTTAAATGGACCATATCTTAAAGTAAGTAACTACTAAATTATCACTGACTCACATGCGATCAGAAACTATTTGTGTATTTGTGTATTGAGATTTATTCTGCCAACTTAATTTGTGTGTCTTGTCAAGAGGGCATCCAAATAAAGAGGAAAGAGATGCATTTGCCATCCAGATGTTGCAGGCCGTACTGTAATGTATTAATCATAATGAACACTGTCAGTGGATTATTCATGAAGCGACCACATCAGGGTTGTCATACCCAACATGGCAGCAATGCATGATATTAAGAGGAGAGTCCTTCTGATGGAAACATATCACAGAGGAGTTATCAGTCAACTGAGCTAGTTTACTCTTGTCACTCTAAGAGAACCATGTGTTTTAAGGTATACCTTTGAATATTTAGGTGCAAGTACTTCTGCCTGAAGTTTTGGAATTTTCAGTACAAAAATTTCCAAAAAATCCCTCAAAAAAATCCCTAAAAAACAAGTATGTCGTAGGTCAGAAATGGCTAAGTCTCTACAGCATGTAGGTTACGGGCAGTCTTTTAAGCAAGCTGGGGTATAAACGGTCTATCACCAGATGAAAAGCCTTCCAAAAATGTGAGACCAGCTACTGACGAGGACGGCCAATGTTTTATCACCCATCCCTCTAGAGTGTTAATTCTGCTTTAATGGTGGTTAAGTGAGTATTTTACAGGATGTGATACAGACTGGAACCTCTTCCTGCACAGCTGTGTCTAAAAGAGTTACTCACATAGCACACTGGACCCAAAATCACAGTAAAGCCAAATGATTACATAATCCCTTAACCATGTCAATTAATCCTATCAAATTAAGTTAATCAAGTGCCCCAAGTCAAAGTGTATATGCAGGGTTTGGAGTTTTGATTCAGATTTTGGAAAATGCTGCATGACAATAAATTTGTCTTTTAATCTACACCGTCAAAAGAGGACATGCCATCATGACATATGTACAGATATTATCTATAACAGTATGCTCTCATCACAACAGAATCAAAATGAATATCATTGTTAAAGTTGTTGATATACACAGTTTAGTGACACTGTTTTGTGGACTAGACTTGTATTGTAAGCCATCATCTATCCATCTATTGTGCTTTGTTTGCACTGGCCACCGCTGAACACAGGCTGTGTATTTGCATAGGCAGCTTCCTTCCCCCTTTTCAAGTCAATGCAATACCCATTTTGGTGTTCATCACTACTCGCTGGGCCATCATGTATTGTAATTCTGAATAATTTGGATACTCAAATAAGAGTATATACACAGTACAGTCAAAACAGGCAGAGATGGAGGAAGATAAGCAGAGTTATGGCAGGTCGGACATTCAACTCATCTGACATCAAGTGCTTCAGTGGCAGAGATGAATTAACCCTGAAAACACATCAAGGGATGTTTCAGTGGATTGAGCAAAACCAGTAGTGTGACATTAACTGAAGATAATACAACCACAATTTAAAAAAAATGAATGAGCGAATGTAAACAAACAACATGATGCATAAAGTAACCATGAGGCAAATGTTAATTTCCACTTGATGTGAAGTGGTGTAGCACCAATCAAATAGAATGCCACAGCAGGGTCCCTGTCACATGCGTGCAATCATTAATTCATTCATTTCGTGCACTCAGCCTGCCGCTTATAAGGCACTTTCTGCTGGAATGAGAGCTGGAGGGCTGCCACGTTTCCAAGCAAGCACCCCTTCAAAGTGCTTTCCTGCTCATTCTCAAATTCTGCAATACTGTAAATCTCTGTCAGATTTGGAATCTGTTTAAGTGGATTTGCTTTGAGAACATTATCCAGGATAGTCAGTTTTTTCCTCCTCTCACTGCATCTATTTGAAAAGAACACCTGTCTTTGTATGAAACAGCTTCATTCAACAGGAAAGACAGAGACTTATTCTGATTGGGGGAAAAAGCAGCAGTGCTAAGAACATCTCTCCTGTCACCCCCCCCCCCCCCCCCCACACACACACACACACACACACATCTTGAAAAACACAGTGTCAGATAAGAAATAAATGAACAGAGCTTGACCCATGAGAAACTAATCATCAGTAAGGGTAGGAACATGTCTTATATCTCAGTGAGAGCTGACAGTATCACATGGTGAGACGCCTCAGTAATCAATGCTGCTGTTTCACTGCCATTGCAGTCAGTCTGACACTGGCCTCTGGACTAATGCGACAGAGACTCATTCAGGCTCCTCTTGCAAGATCTTACTTGCAATCTGCCATCTCTCTGCCTGTCAGTCTACAGAGACTTTACACCTTTCTAGGACAAAGAGAAATGCTTCCTTTGTCTGTCCTCCTGCTGTCCACCCATGTATGTGACAAGTACATTCTGAGCTGTTGAGATGACATTTCAGTTGCCTTATGACTTTAATACCCTATGATAAAGTCTGATTTACATAAAAGCCACATGTTAAAGGGTCAGTAAGTAACTTGTGGAGGAAGGAACTGAAACATCATCTCAGACGCAGCTCACAGTGCACTCGATCTGAAACAACAGACCAGGAAGTGACTACATTATATTCTGTCATAAAATTCTTATTAAATGTTCCTGCACTGCATGTAAATGCTTAATAGGGGAACTTAAAGTGACATAAAAATATTTAAAGAAAAAAAAAGTCTGTGATTCCTACTATTCCTAAGTTGTTCAGCATACCTCTGACTGCCAAACCAAAGTCTTCTGATATGAATAGTTTGAGGCTGATGGTAAGCTTCACTGAAATGTCCATCATCTTGAGTGACTTTAAACTCCTCCATCATGAATGACAGTGTAAACACAAAGTAGATGTGTAAGTAACACCTCACAGCTAAGGCAGCAAAATGATCCATATCCAAATAACCAGAAAAGGATTCTCATGACAGATTGAATAAATTAAAGTGGGGTGTAAAACAAAATGTATGTATGAAATATAAATGCAACACTTTTGTTTTCACTCCCATTTTTGACCAGATAAAGTAAAAGATCTAATCATCTTTCTGTGCACATGAAAGGCTCATTTCTCTCAAATTATGAGCATGAAATTAAATCTATGTTAATGAGCATGTTTCCTTTGCCAAGATAATCCATCCACCTGAAAGGTGTGGCGTATCAAGATATTAATTTAACAGCTTGATTATTGCACAGGTGTGCCTTGGGCCAGTCACAACAAAGAGGTCATTCTAAGCAGTTTAATCATGCAACACAACGCCACTGATGACACAAGTTTTGAGGGAGTGTGCTATTGGCATGCTGACTACAGGAATGTCCAGACCTGTTGCCCCTGAACTGAATGTTCATTTCACAACCATAAGCTGTCTCAATGTGATTTCGGAGAATCTAGCAGCACATCCAGCCTCACAACCGCAGAGCATGTGTAACCACGCCAGCCCAGGTGCTCCACATTCGGCTTCTGCAAGATCATCTGAGACCAGCCACTGGGGCGGCTAATGAAACGGCTGGTTTGCAAAACCAAAGAATTTCTGCAGAGACTGTCAGAAACCATCTTAGGGGAGATCATCTGCGTGCTCACCGTATCCATATCTCATCACATTCTTGTGAAGTCCAAAGGTCAGATCTTGAAGAACTGCTAACAAAGATTTTAACAAATTTGTGCTCAAATTTTGAGAAAACTAATCCTTTTGTGTGCACAGAAAAAGTCTTAGATCTTTTACTTCAACTAGTAAAAAATGGAAAGATAGGGTAGGAAAGGATAGGAGCTAGCCTTGACAGCAAGCCTGAAAAACTCCCCTGCCTGTTGCAGCTTGGTAACCTCTGTGCAGAATAAATGTCCAAATGATACTGAACATACAGTCCATATTGCCCAATTAGCAGCCCTGACCATGCTGCACACACGCCAGCAGTCAGTGTGTTAGGTGAGGACAGGCAAAGAAAAGAGAGAGGCAGACAGACAGTAGAGATAGAAAGAGAGAGAGAAAGGCTGTGCCGGCTGCACTTACTCACGTCCACCCACACACAGCTGATCCTGAAGGATTATCCTCTCGCCCCCCCGCCCGCCCGCTTTGTTCCCTCCATCCACGGCATGAATGAGTGATGGCGACAAAGAGCCACATTCAGCTGCAGATGGATCATGTACCTTTATCGACTGCCACATCAGCTTCTGATGGGTGAAACATGGCTTAAATGTACCCAGATAATGGAAAACACTCACAACCCAAAGACAGAATGATAACAGGCTAACCGAGGTGATAGTGGTGAATCAGCAAAAACGTCCAGTTCCTTGAGCTTTGACACGTGTTGAGAAGTGTGTGCCTGCCTATCTAAGAAGCAGTCGAGCACTGCTGCAGACCATGAAGACAGACATTTGGACTCCTGACTTGGCTAAATGATAGTGTGTCTGTAAGAGGGTGGAGGTCTTAACTTCAGGTACAGTTTGTGCTGTGTCAACAATCATTTCTATCACTGATTGATACATAAATTTGTTTGGATCATGATTGCATTATAATTAGGTTCATCATATAACATTATATATCAAAAACTAACAACACAAGTCACCACATGTTTCCTGAAATTCTTTCTACAGCCATTCTAGCAGCTCCATGAAACTGGACTGTATCAAATGCTAATGCAAACATGCCTACAATGACAATGCTATCATGCTGATATTAAACAGGTATAATGGTTAACATATTAACCATCTTAGTTTATAGTTTTAGCATGCTAACATATTTTTTAATTAAAACACACAGTACAGCTGAGCCAATTGGAAATGTCATTTGTTTTGCTAGTATTTGGTTATAAACCTGCATTGAACAAACTAACATTGTGACCTGATGATGGCGCTAGATGAAAAGTCAGAGGATCATCAAAACTTACTCAGGGGGACATAAATGTTTGGACCATATTTTCTGGAAATCCACTTAATAGTTGCTGAGACATTTCACACAAAACCACAGGTATGAACTTCATGGTGGCTCTAGAGGAAAAGTCAGGGGATTACCAAAGTCACAGGGATTCATCCTCTGGGGACCATGTCTGTACAATCATACAACTAACTGAATCCTTTTCTCACCCTTGACCACTGGCAGCTAGCCTCTCAAATGAATTAATGGTGACATCCAGGTGTCAATTGTCTACTTTGACTCATTTACATGGTGCCTTTTACAGACTCACTAGTACACACTGTAATGTGTAGAAAATGAAATCTGTAAATGAGTGTACCTGATTTCAGGTCAACAAGCACACTGGTTGTCCATTAACATCCTTCCAGCAATCTGTGGGATGGAAGGGTTTACCGCTATGGCTTTCTGTCCCCATTACAGCCTAATTGGGTCTTAATGGGAAATTCAAGACAGACTTGGTGGCGCTGCCCTTCCAGAACAGCAGAGGATGCAGAGTGTTAGGCCAAAGGCAATGATGAAGTCAATCACTAGGCTCAACACAAGAAGGCCATAATGGTAAAACAAAGCCAGGGGGTGTTACATGTTGACTGGATGGTGCAGCAAGAAGGAGCCAATAGGATGGACCAGATGCAACATACAGACAGGGAGCAATCCTGCATCTTGTCAAACAATAGAATGGAATACCATCTTTATTGTTCTCTCTGTTTTCTTGTGGCTGATGTACTGCTTATTGCCAATCCATGATACCTAGTCCAGCAAACAATTAAGGGCTGTGCCTGAATCAGTACAGAGTATAGAGCTGTTACAGAAAACAATGGTGACAACTGGCCTGAGGTTCTCAGAAAAAATACAGCAATTACACAATAGATGTTAAAGACCCACTCTAATGAAATCAAATTTGCTAACATGTCCATTGGAAGTTTTTTATATGCCACAAAACATATCGGGAGCAAAATAAGCAGTCGATGACATGGCTGAGCATTTCCCCTTTGGACCTGTAGTGTGCCAATGACACAAACATGGCATGGATTACTACAGACAGGGTTTCTGAGGAACCAATACTGTCAACTTGCAGGGTGGGGCTTTCCATATCTTAACATAGTCAAGCTGGCAGATCATGTTATCTATTACTGTTTTGTTTCTATACATTAAATACATCACCGTTGACTTGTTGGTGACAAAGTACAATTTAGTCTTCTTTTTCTTTGGAAAAGGTTTCCGGTTCAAACATGTATGGTAGAATTACTACTATCTTCCCACTTCCCACAGAAAACAAGCAGGGGTTTGTGTGTTTGATGAGCAGAGTTGAAGGTGAGCAGGTACGCTCAAGCTACAGGCCGGGACCATTTGCATATTTATAGAGCCGTGCATACTAAATGACGGCAAAGGTGTAGAGGTACATCTGAGCCATTTTAAGGCATGTAAGGGTCACTGTTTCTTTTCCCTCTGTATTATATTAAATAGTGATAATAACAATGACGAATAATGACTATGATCTGGACGAGGATAATAAGGAGGAAACAATCTCTGACGATTTTCTCTTGTTTATGGCAGTGGAACGGATTCCTTCACCTCTGCAGTTCCTACCAAATCCACAAAGTATTTAAACTCATCAACAAGCTTATCTACATTGGTCAATTTGTACCTTGGAAACTGGAACCTCAACATCAGCCTCCTTCCTCTGGAGCACGTGCAGCAGCAGATAACCTTTATTCTTTTGATAACAAGTGAGACACACATAGAGCCAACAGATTTTCTATTGAAAGACAGAATTGCCCAAACAATCAATGATAAACACTTATAAGGAAGATTCAATCCAAACTGTGAAGTCATTTTTTTTAACTTTGTGTTTTACTTTTCAATAATGTCAGGTGAGATTTTCCTTTAGCTAATCTTTAAATTTATTTTGGCCTTTGCCCTGTAGTCCTGCCCTGTTGTCATGTAATGAAAGATCAAAAACAGACACAGGGCGGAAGGCGGATCAAAAGATTGAAGGCAACCAGGAGATACTGATGAAAACAGAAGCACAGGGGGTCAGGCACAGTGATGTTGGCTAATTAACCAGGCTCTCCATTCCAGTTTAATTAGCAAGCAGGATGCCAGCGAGGCCCTGCTAATGAACAGCTTGGCAGGGTGAAGCTGAGCAGGGGCTTCCCAGCAGAAGATGTGGAGGACTGGGGTCACCCTCCATCCTGCATATACACATTTAAGTTGCAATGAAATAAAAGATAAAAATCTTACTCTGTTTATTAAGAGAATATATATCAATATCAATTAAAAACCCTATTACTTTCATGCTGTGCTAGACGCAGCATCTTTCATGGTGACTTCATGACAAGTCTAGCGAATAATAACTTACCAGTCCAGAAAACTTACAGGAAACTTCAAAAGTTTCAATACTGCAACTTATATCCCCCAAAGCAAATATTGTAACACAATATGACCTTGTGTCTACAAATATTGACATTTATTAACATACATGCAAAACAAAAGCAGTATCCTTGAATTCAAACCAACAGGAACATTGTGTATACACTTTGAATATTCCAATAAAGGCTAAAATGCTAAAAATACTAATAATCAGGATAAAAAAAATACCACTCTAGTATTGAACAGATGACTCAGTGCTGCAGCTCCATTTAATTCAATTTCACCTAAGAGAAAAAAAGTCCTGAAAGCCAGACTAAGTTAATGTACTGTGCGTCTTGCATCTGTTCAGGCACCTGCAGGGCTAAATTGGGAAGGTTTTTGGTTTGTATTATGCATGTGAAATATATGTGCTTAGAGCAGCACTGGACAGCATCAGACACACTGCAAGAACAGAATGACTGTGCAGATTCTCATTACAATGAATATCAAAGCTGGCCACGACTGGTACTACACAAATACATGAATTCAGCTATTTTGGAGTGATTTCAGCCATGTGCATGCAAACAAGCCATGAATTAGTGTAGTGTGACTGAGTTAACATACTTAACAGGTATAATTGGTGGGAAATGCCAGTACCATATGGGCTGTGAAACTACTACACACTGGTGCAGAATAACACATCTAGGACAGAACAACATCCAATGTGCACGGAAAATGAAAAAAGAAATTTGCATAATGCATTCTGGTAACTGAAGAAACTAACAAACAGCATTCGGCAAACACCCACAAAATGATTGAACATGTAAAAATATTCTAAATCTGTTTTCAGCTGGTTTGAGTTCCATGTTGTACAACCAGCATATTCTCTTGATGTGTGGTACACTGTGGATTTGAGACAGAGGACAGGGAAAGAAATAGAGTGTGCTTTTCTCTAACATAACCTCACATAGCCTCAGAAAAGCTGAAGCTATGAATATGGAACCTCTGAAGGTAGAATACAAGCCTGAGAGGTCAACTATTCTCTGCTTCTCTCTCCACTTTAAAAACTCTACCTAGTCTCAGAATGCAGAAAAAATACAGTATCAAGGCCATGCTAATACCAAAGTGACGCCTGACAAGGCAGAAAATAAAAGTCTGTTGATGCTGACTATAGGTGCACTTAGGGGGCATGAAACCTGTATATACACGATGTGTGTTTGATGCTGTGGTACGCAGCAGGACAAAGGAAAGGTAGCTTGTAGGTTTACATGCACACAATAAAGCAGGTTACTCTGAGATCTGGGCAGCACATTCATCTGCACTGTAGTAATCTGTTCACTGTATAACTGTATATACACACATGCAGCAGGTCAGTAACTCAGCACTCATCTTATTCTTATTTTGTCTGACTTTGCACAGAATTATTACGAACATGAGCATGAAATGCTCTGTGTAACTGATCTTTCCTTTGATTCTGCCGCTTTGCTGTCTTTGCAATAGTTTTCCTGTCTCAAGTCATTGCCATGCAATTGAATGCTATACATGTGGAAGGCCAATTAGAAACCCGTTACACATACAGCATACATGGCCAAGCAATTGTCTTTCTCCAGGCAGGAGATATCTAGCTGGAGAAATCAGGCTTCTCTAGTCCCCTATCCAGATTTCAGAAACTGGGTCTCTCTCAGACATGATGTTTAAGAAATCACGTTAGAGCATGAAGCTGACTAGAACGCAGTTTCTTAGAGGGGGCGCTGAGTGAAAGACTGTCATGGCTTCGTCTTTGAACTGATACTATTGTCACTTGTGAATCAACAAGACCATGGCTGTAGTCTACGCGGAAGAGCTAATTGCATTCCCTTAAAAATCAGCTTCCAGTAGTGAAACAGCATCCAGAAACCAACATCGACAGTTCCATTTTTGGATTTTATTGCAAGGAAGAATATGAAACGACTCCAGTGTTGCAATCATCAAAGAGGCTGAGTAGCTAATGCAGTCCACCTGCCTCCCGCAGAGTCTAAAGAGCTCCACCTGGTGTGACATTTGCAGCCCGAGAGAGAGAGAGAGGGAGAGGGAGAGAGAGAGAAAGAGAAAGAGAAATGAGACGCACTGATGGTCATTTTATCTGTCATGGCTTTCATTCACTTATCTCTTTGACCCATCTGTTTCCTACAGAACTGCGAAAAAGATTGTTACAGTAAGCGATTTCCTTAACATCCAGCGACAGACAAATTCTCTCTTTCCCCTCTCATATTCACTCTCTCACCTAATATTCGCATCCCTCCTTTTACTCATCATCCGGGAGGTGACATTTGAGATAGAGGTGGCAGAAGGTTTCTCCCTGTACTGGTTTTTGAGTCACCCTCTGTTGTGGTTAATCTGTGCCTGTGTGTATAGACTATGCACCGCTATACACACAGGCACAGGTTAGCCTGTCCCTGTTTGACGACCTCCTGAACGAACAGCTGCAGCTACAGGTATTACTGTGAGTATATCATAAGCATTAGCTGTATGTTGACTGACAGGGATAATTGGCGTTTAGAAGTGGGTTATATGATTTCTGATAAGACTACTGACTGTATGCTTTGGAAAACCAGGAGAATAAGGGCTGTTTAAGGTAATAATTTTACTAATATGCATAAAGTCTACAATTAAACACATGCTGATACTACTTAAAATATGTTTAATCAAACAATTTGTGGTCTTTTAATTCCCATTGAAAGCAAATACTTAAAGGTTTTTTTGAAATTTCAACAGCACTATCTGTGTTACACATTTACTACTATGTACAGCTACTGTTACTAATTTTCATTGAGTCCTTGTCAAAGCTTCGTCACAGAGTACTAATGACGATGACCCTGACAATGTGCTGAACCAAGCAAAGCAGTCCATGTCACCATGACATCTAATTCTGTCACTGTTATTACATTGTAGCCCTTCAGCTTTTAATTATATTTTACATCATACATAATCACCCTTCCGTCCTCCCATCAAACTCTATTGTATTAGAAAAACTGGCCGCTCAGGCGTAACAGCCACTCATGGCTGGACAGAGATAGGCTTGTTCATTGAAAATGTTAAAAGCACCATGGTATATATTGTAACATAAAGATGAAATGACTCAATCAACGGCAGCTAGCCATCACTTTGTTCCCTCAAACACACAAGTTGCTGCTGGCTACTTTCTGGTGACTATCCTTGGCCTGCCACTCCAGGAGCTGTGGTTACTAAGGTAAGGAAAAGCTTTGAAGAGAACAAAATGGAGCTATAATTTATCCATACATGAGGTGTTAGGCTAGACAAGGTTACTATTTTTAGAGTATAAATCACCACCCTGATTCCTCTTGGCCTTTCACTAAGCTGCTGAGTGCTGAGAGGGAGGGCAGGTTGCCACCACAGCTCACAGGGGGTTTTCCTTACCGTGTGGTATCTGTTAACACATCTGTCTCTTAGCCAAGCTACAGATAATAGCTGACACTTTCAACTGCTGTAAGGGCCCAGCAGTGTGACTGACTTTGTATAAATGAATGCATATATCACAGTGGTGCTTTAGTGGTACCATGACCTTGGGAGCTGTTGTTTACAGATTTTAATTGACAAACTTTAATAATACTTAAGCCAGTTGTGCAGCTCACAAGCTTAGTTATTAAACATTCAACATGCCTGATAAAGCCTGGCAAAAAAGTTGCAGCATTAAATTATTGGGACTCATCATACAGGTTTTTGTTTGTTTCTGACCTTAATTTAAGTTCTATGATCCAACACCTCAAGAAGGTTTTTCTCGGGTATGTGAAGTCCTCTGCTCATTTAACATGAAACCTCTCTGTGAGTTCAAAATCAAATGAATACCAAGACATTCAATGTGGTGTACCTCAGGGGTCTATGCTGTGTCCACATCTACTCAATCTCTACATGCTGCTCCTGAGCTAAATTGAGACCCCACACATGCATAACAAATGCTAGCAACATTTACATTGCATCCCTTAAATAATGGCTTTCAGGCAACTCTCTGTTTGCAGTTTTTTGTTCTAGAGGCCTGAAAGTCAAGAACCCTCTTGCAGCTGAATCAAGACTGAGGTGTTTCTCTTCATCTTACCACTAAACAAGAAAGAATGAGCCATTTAACATCAAAGCATTCAAAAACTCAAACGTTGCTGTACAAAAGTGAACCAAAGAAACCCAGAATGTGGCCCCCACGTCTTAATAACAGGCATGCTAAACTCCTGGTGGCGCAAAGAGGCCTTTATGAACCACCTGCTGCAAA
Source organism: Chaetodon trifasciatus (assembly GCA_037975065.1). Classification (NCBI taxonomy): domain Eukaryota; kingdom Metazoa; phylum Chordata; class Actinopteri; order Chaetodontiformes; family Chaetodontidae; genus Chaetodon; species Chaetodon trifasciatus. The sequence goes on from JBBMOE010000032.1 coordinate 7,382,639, forward strand.
TCACCAATTGCTTTGACCAAATACAGACACACTCTTACTTAACACATTAAAATGTGACCATACAGCAGGAACAATCCTTTGAGTGTGTTTCTTATTTGTGAACTGTGCTCAAAATTCATCAGCTGGCAGCAAGTCAGGCTGTTTCAGTCAACAGCAAGAGCATTTGAAATGTTCAGTTGCTGCAGTGAATGCTATTCACTCAAGAGGTGAAAAAGCTTCACAATAACCAAACGTTCAATTCAAGAGGACACACAGTATTACTACTGTTTCAATGGCATGGTTTCTTTAAACGGAACATTTAGAGAAAATATAGCATGAGACAGACTGATATCAGTTTACAGCTCTGAGATCTAAGAGCCATTCAAACAAACCCTCCAGCTTGCCTTTTCACAGCTGGAGAAAACTGAGCTCTCAGTTAATACAGGACCAACACATAGATGCCACAGAGATGGGTTCATTTGCAGACGCTGGTTCATTAGCATAGCATTCAAAAGGTCAGGAGAGGACAACGGGGTCTGTCACAGCTGTCACATCGGCTTGAAGATGACTGCACTGTTTACTGCCTTCCACGCCAACCTTTTCTCCAGCAGGGTAACAGGTAGAAAAAAAGAGGGGGGGTGAAAAAAGCAGACCCACTGGCTCCTTCGGTCCTGTTACAAACACTAGAAGCCAGAATAAATTGGCTTATCAGACACAGGCCATCTGTCAGGTGCTTAATAATTAAAAGAACTTCACAAGATGTGTTTCAAAAAGTTATCTAATAGCCCAAGTCTTGGCAGAGTTTTTTTTTTTTTTTTTTTTTTTTTTCACTGTAATAAGCCAGCTGACAGGGACAGTGGCTTGGCTGTTAAACTCTGTTTCTGTGGTCTTTGCTGTGTTACGGAGCAGCAGAAAACTCCAAAAAAGACAGCTTTTGTCCATGCAATCAATTTAGTGCCTGCAGCTGTGTGTGTGTGTGTGTGTGTGTGTGTGTGTGTGTGTGTGTGTGTGTGTCTGTGTGTGTGTGTGTCTGTGTATTTAGCAATTTTGTCATGGAGTGGAGGAAAAAATACTTTGGCTTCTTTAGCCCTGTTATTTAACACTGCAAAACATCAGGAAGCCCAGGAATTCAGCACACACACACACACACACACACACTGAAGCGTCTAGTGTGAAAATAAGTTTGTGTGCAAAGAGCTTAACAAGGAAAGCGAGGAAGAAGAAAAGATTCTCATATCTATATTTAATAGAGACAACCTACAGAAGACTGAGGGAGAACACGTTTGTTTCAGGAGACACTTTGTTGAAAACAGTGGCTCATGGACTGAAATGTGAGAATGTCCAAAGTCTACTGCACTTGAGGGAAAAGCATCTAAGTGCACTTCTGCTCCAGATGCTGTGATGCACAAAAGCAACGTTTTGTTTCATTTCAGTTTTTATCTCTGCCAGGCCTTCAGATAACCTTGTATACTACTGGACCAATCAGTCCAATACATTTTGTGCACATTATTCACTGTATGCTCAAGGCCCTCTCGTGGTTGCGATGATTCACAGTTTTTGAAAAGTATATTTAACTGACTGCTCCGTGATCAACAACTGCTTCAGTTTGAAATCCTACTTCCACTAGTGACAAGGTGCAAACGTCACGTCAGCGTCACGCTCGCATGATAACAGCATTCATGCAACACTGAGGCAACTCTCTTTATTGTTTCCGTCTTGTCTGTGCAATTAAGACATGGATGTATTAGAATTGAAAGCACTGAGCAGCAAAGGAGCAGCCAAACTTTCTGTACAGTGTGCACTGAGCTCACGTTTGAGTGAATCCGAATTAGCTTTTGCATGCGCAATAAAATAAAATTTTTCTCTGTTCATAAGCTCACCATCAGCATAAAAGTGCAGGAGCAGTTGGTGAAAAAAGCCCAAAAGGAGCAAGAGGAGAAGAAAATGAAAGAGGAAGAGGAAGAAGGAAGATAAAGAAAAGATGGAATTTGAGGAGAAAGAAAAAGTGAAGAATAAACAGGAAGGAAAGACAACAGAGAAAAAGAAGTTCAAGAAAGAGAGTGAAGAAAAGGTGAAGAACAGTGCTGGTTTGACTCAGATCATAAATCAGCAAAACAGCCTTCCTCCTGAAACCCCACCCCCGGCTCCTACCCCTACCTATCTTACGTAACCCCCCCCGTTTTGGCAACAGAGACTTTTGGGTGTAATGCTCTGTCCATACATATTTGGCCATGTTGGGTGTATAATGACACGAGCCTGCACTAATTTATGCATGATAATGATTCGTCCTCACAAATCAAATCAAATCAAGGCCAAATTAAGACTCTGATCTATGAGCTTGTCAATTCAACAGTCCTAAATGCAAAGAAAAGGCAGAATTACTCTGAGGAATTAAAGACTGAAGAAATACACAGTACTGCTGTGAAAAGGGCTGAGTTGGATGACCTCTTGTACACAAAATATTTCAGAATATAGTGGACAGATTGCCACAACATCTGCAGAGCAGATGAGCTGTAATGTAGAATCACTACACTGCCAATTTCTGCACACTGTCACACTCATCAGAGGATAAACCCTTGTTTATGTTACATTGTGACAATAACTACTTTCCGGGTTCTAATTAACTGTTGTTTACTTGGTTAGTGCTCTGCATTTTTTATTTTTTGCCTTGCCTGTTGCAATGTAAACCTGCAGTTATTTACCTTCGATGAATAACAAACACAAGTACAGAGAACTCTGTCTAAGTCTCTTGAGATACAGAGGGAGAGGGAGAGAGGCAGGCTGACCTATCTGTAACTTGTATCGTTCTATTTCTGGGGTTTAGCTTCAGACCCACTGCTGGTTCAGCTTCAGGCCTCACTGTTACGTGCAAGGTCAAGTTTAGACTTCAAACCTTCTCAAGCTTCTATTTCAAGTGTTTTTGTGCGCACCGACATGCACGACAGTTATAGCACATCTGCCTGACAGGATCTCAAAAAAAAAACAAAAAACATGGCACTTTATGGCACTGTATGGTGTGCTTTGAGAAGTGAGACACACAGGCTAAAACACGCAAAACCAATGGATGCTACATGTTGTGGAGATGTTTTGCAGCACACTGGCAGGCATTGGTGAGGACAAACTCTCGTCCTACACTGTAAAAACGGGCTGATTCAGGGTTGAGGCAGTTCCAACTCTCCCATGCGATGGTCATTAGCAATACTTAGCATGGTTGGAGCAAGACTAGCTCCCAGATATTTGCTGTAAACAAACCTCAGAGGGGCTGGTGGGATGTGTTTGTGTGTGTGTACTTTGGGCATTAATTTATATGAAACCTCAGTGAACTACAAGTTTCTAAGTGTTTGTGTGTATATGCAAGTGTGTATTTGTCATATAGTGCATAAAAAAATCTATGTGCATGTTTATTTTTTTTCTGTGAGTGTGTGTGAGGTCAAGGAGGCAGGAAATGTAAATAATTGTGGTTCCCATCACACTGAACAAAGACTGTTTAGCCTTTAGAAGCCAGGAACCAGGCTTTTGGTGTCTCTAGTACACAGTTAGTTACAGTAATCATCTGTGATGTGAAGATTTCTTGATGAACTGTCCTACTTCACTTGTGTGTCATGTCTAAAAACCTTCAACCAGGCTAGACTACCTAAAGGTGGCGTGACTAATTGGCTGTGAAGTTCTTGCTTTTGATTGTGCATTACAGGTGGCATTGCAGAGCAATATTAACTACAACGAAAGTTCTTCTTGTCATTGAAACATCAGCAGAGGTGGACAATGCTGCACTGTGAAGCTTCTGGTTGTTCAAATTGTAATAACACTGTCAAACAGGGCATTGTGTGTCTCTGTCCCAGTCCAGTGTTCTTCGAATTCCCACTGTGCGGTAATCAAACTTGCACTCAACTGGAAACAGCTCTATTGACGGGCAAACTGTGGTTGCAATGCCTTTTAGCTGAGAAACTGTACCTCTGGCTCTCTGGGTGAAAGCTCTACAAAGATTCCCTTTCATTCTGAGGCGTCTGAAACTGGCAAATGACCCTGCTGCAGAGCCATCAGACAGGCTTTCAAACAGCCTCTCAGGCACAGACCCAAACTTCACACAGTCCATCAATATATTGGACACAAAGACTTTGACTCAGACTTTTTTCCAGTTCAAATCTTCAGATCTTTACACTTCGTGCAAGTACAGCACAGACACCAGCTACCTTTGCCACACAAAAATAGAAAATCGACAAGTGGCAGCAAATGGCAGGGGCCGGTCGTTAGGTTTACAGCTATTAGTCATTTCTTTCAATGAAGAAACTTGAATGAAGAAACTTTATCTATAGGACCTAGCTAGGTCCTATACATAAAGCTATTTTTAATGACAAACTTTCCCCAGTGATGATCAAGGAACAGAATTACACTGTTTGTATGTGCACTTAACAAGTGCCCTTTCAGAAAAAATGACAAGCTTGTCCAAATTTTACGGTTTACATCATACAGGGCTGCAAGTAGGTGAAACTTACACTTAAATTACAGTATGCTTTTATTCCAGCAAATAGACATGAATAGAGAAAGCATGCCTCAAGAAGTCTTAAAGCCGCTTTTAATAACTGCTGTCTGTTTTTGTGTGTTTAGCTGCATGTACACTATGCGTGAAAGGACAGTGTAGGTGTGGTGTGCAAGAAATAGAGTGTGCGATCAAATATTTTTTCAAGAACTGCCTCAGCGCTGAAAGGTCATGCAGATGACAAGGCAGGAGAATGTCTCACTAAAGCTTAGTTGAGGCCATGGAGGTTTACGCTGCAGCGACAGCAATTTAATACTTCTGTAATTGGAAATGCTTCACCCACCCTCTGTCCTCCACTACAACCAACACACATACACACACAAACACACACACTTGAGAGCATGTAATCACTTTCACCATTCTGCATTGTGTTCCCCCTGGAAAGCTTTGATCAAACCTCCTCTCAGACGAGCACATCATAGACCATTAGCAAGAGAGAATCAAGATCTGCTAGTGTTCATTAGTGTTCGTCATTATCCAGTGCATATAAATACCATCGGCAGGCAGCCAAGGGGACTCTCTACCAACTGTACGTCAGCACTGATAGCCACTGGAAACAATGACACATTTCTGAAGAAAAGTGACAAACCATTATGTCTTATTTTCTTAAAAGGCTCGATTTTTCCTCTTCACGCTACACTGAAATGTATAAAGTGCAACCATTAATTTCACAAACTGCAAACTGCACTTTCATGTAGTGAATTAAGAGCATACTCTTTATTCTGATGCCAATTTGTCATAATACCAACATTGCAGAAATGTCCAGCTCGCCTGGGTTGACAGTAGCCATTGCCACATCCCAGCTGTGGCTGCATGTCCAAGTTTTACTGCCTCTGGACAAGGAAGCATCTTTCCAAGAAGTGCCACATCAACTGTTGCATATACTGGTCCATATGAGAAGAAACATGATATTTAACATGTTCCTTTCCTGATGCTCCCCTCATATCCCTCCTACTGCTGGGCAACCATTTACTGCATACACCGATGAGACTCAAAGAGGCTCGATGAGGCTGGATGCCAATAGCTCGTATTATTTGAGTGTTTACCAACGTTTACATGCCCAGGCAATGCTAATGATAATGTGATATCTATTATACAAATCACTGTATTAGAAGGTGACTCTCATCAACCAAATCTAACTGAATTAATCTGCTGACATGAATCGTGTCTTAGCAGCAGCGGCCTCATAGTCAGATGAAGATAAAAGTACTGTTGCGCAGGTAACATCATTAGGGAATCGATCTGTTATCATTTTTGTTCCGGTATGTAGGGAAACTTCTGCACAAAGATTATTTTTGACACATACACTCAAACATAGTCACACACTCAACCTGCGCTATAATAACAGCAACCAGCACTGGCTTTGATTCACACATCTTCTGCCAAAGCTTATGTATAGACACTATATATAGTGGACGTAGCTTCCGGGTCTGAAAAATGAAGTCAGCGCAGAAGTGCCTTAAGCCTGCATTCTTTCTAAGTGCCGGCAGGGGGCAGCTTCACTGGTTGCAAAAAGAAGTCAGGTTGTATGTAAGCTTAAGAGAAAATGACCCTGCTTTTCACTTGATTAACTACCTCAGAAAACAGTTTCCTAACGAGTTTATGGTGTCAACCACTAGCTGCAAGTCTTCTTCAAAACAGCATGATCTTCATTTTGCAAATTATGGTCTCACAGGCGTAGCAATGTGTATCCATGGCAGCTCTATCCTCTTGTGCAAATATGGTCGCTTCTGGCTTATGGCAATGGCCATAATGCAAAAGGCTTCAAAATGGTAATCGACAAACAGATGGTTGACGTCAGGGCAGCCTCATCCACTTCTTTGTACACGGTCTATGGGCTTATGTGCAAAGTTTTCTTTTTTTTTTTCTTTTGTCTCAAATAAAAGGCAGAGGGTATTAGGGTTTAAACAAATGTTATAACATCATGCTGCATCACAAGAGTAGTAACTTTTACAGTGTCTTCATGAATATCTACTGAGAGACGGTTCAAGAGACCTGTTAAGATCCATTATCGGACTCCATAAACACTTCTCAGGCAGATTAATAACTGCTCATATTCTTATGCTTGTCTGTCATAGAGCATGGGAACTCAAAACAACATCTATTCACATCTGCCCGTGTGTTGTGTGTTGAGTCTGTATTGTGACTTGCATGATATTATCAACACATATCATCAACAAGGTTTAGAGAATGCCTTTGTAAGCCCACACGTTTGTTTATATTAGCCTGTGTCCTCTCAGGAGACTTAATTCATACAGGGTCCAAGATGAGAGAGTTTATGAGTCCCTATCAGACCGCAAGGCATAAGCAACAAACATCCAACTATGATTCATGGTCAACATTTTGAGATAATGTACCAGGAAATGCATTAAAATGTATTACCAAAAGCACTCAGTATAGGAGGAAAGACCCACTCTGGGACGATGATTTTTCATAAATTACTAATTCTCCACATTGCTGCAGACACAGATCTGTACTTTTTGACTAAAAATGCTTAACTATCCATCACAGACTAAAGAAACCCTGAGCCCAAGCAAAATCATCATCCATTAGATCTAGTTTCAGATCATCTTGAGCAATTATCAGGGGGATTTTTCAAACAGGGTAAGGTGCATTACAGCACACAGATCAAAACTGGCACAGGACTTGACATTTATGCAGCACATCATGTTATCATAACTGTTTTATTATCCGGAAATAATATCTCTGCATTTCCCTTTCATCCCACTTTGTCTTTATCCTAAACTTCCCCTCTTGTTTGGCCTCCAGTCTATTGGCATATTGTAATAACAGTAATGTAAACAGTAAATGATATCACAGCAACATTTCCAGACACATCATACATGAGGTGGCTCGTCTATGACAATGAAAACAGCTTGGTGAAAGAGGACAAACTTCATTAGACACACTATATGAGTACAGTACATTCTGTTATTCCCTGTAGAAGGACATGAGGAGCTGTAATGCGTCTCCTCTCATGTGCATGTTCTGCCAGGCTGCAGCTCTAATCCTGTCTGCCACTTCTCACTGTGGTATTTTATCTGCACACTTGTGTGTTTGCACGAATGTTTGAGTCCACAATGATCTCATTTTGCTAACTCACACTCACACACCGAAATAAAATCAATGCACCAAGCACAAATACGCAGCATCAAGTTTCTTTGTGACCACGTTTCCTTGGAAGCAGTGTCTGTGGCAAGGCTTGCAAAGGGGCGTGTGCAAAAAGCATGTGCTGGGATTCGGCACAGTGAGGGGTGGGAGGCTGCCTTATGTACACACCTTTACACCACAGGCGTACGCAGCTAGATTTACATTCAAGACACTGACTACTATTACTCTGTGAGAGCAGTAGACCATACAGCAATCTAAAATTACCAAAAATAATAACTATCTGCATTTACATGTATAGAAACTGGACAACTGTCAGAGGCATGGTTTGCAAGAAAAGTGGTCTGCACAGACATTGCTTTTTCTTAAGTCAAACATGGACCTAAAAAAAGGGAATGTGGGGAAAAAAGGTAGAAAATGTTTAACAGTCCAAAACATTTCTTTTAGAAGTCTAAATATACACGACGATATCATATCTAGAACCCTGTACTGCTATTTGTTAAATACCTGAGTGGAACTCTTTCTCAGGAACTCTGCCGCTCAGAATATGTGTTTGAGCGAATCCCCTTTTATTCATTTCTTTGCACCAGTGGCTTCCTGAAAAGTGAAATGGTGAACACCACAAGAAGGTCTTTATAGACAGCTTCTGGGCCAGAACAGGCCCACCGAAAAGAGATGGCCAACACCCTCACTTGAAGGAAATGGACTTAAAATACAGATGAAAGGCTCCATTGCCCATGACAGCCCATGATGCCCGTGGCACTAATGATGCAATTTAGGTCCACTCCAGTTTAATCTTGTTTTCAATTCCACAAGCAGAGTCCTTGTTATGTGTCCCAAGCCTCATCACCAGAACACCTACTTTTCCCAGAGCTGCTGGAGTCTGCCAAAACCATCTCCTCCCTGTGTGCTTTTAAATATTAGATCACACCTGCCTACAGCATCACTCATTAATATTACAAATGAGATTTCTCATTTACACCTATTTACACCTAATGGCTGCATACCTTTAAGTGAGCGTTTTAGAGGCTGAGTTATTGATACCATTTTGCTGGTTGATAATGTGACGAACATCCTTACATACAGTTTATCACCATTGAAAATGGCACTGGAGGATTTTCTGGGTGTCTGAACTCTGCCAGGCTGCCGTGTCACCCTGTGGTGAGTTCTGTCTGTTTCCTGGCAGAGGAGACAGAAAGGGCACTCTGCTGCTGCTTAACTCTGTTACTCTGTCACCGCTATCTGTGCACTGAACAGCCCTGAGCGGCGAGAGGTGATTGTTACGTGTGTGTGTGTGTGTGTGTGTGTGTGTGTTTGTGTGTAGGCAGAGGGGAAATCAGTGCAAAAAGACTTGCAGATTGCTCCAGGTCATTTGTGCAGCCCTGGTTAAGTGGACATCAATGATGCAGCAGCCACACACCCACGTAAACGCAAGCACATCAGACCTCTCAGTTTCATCTGCTGAGCACCTGTAGTGAAACGGGAAGCTCTTGCATTATTGATGGTCGTGTCCTGTAAAGCACCAAACTTACTCGATCTGCTGGCAACGCTACAACCGGCAGCCAAGCGAAAACATTTTGTTCAATGAAGTGCTTTAATCAGGGTAACTGATGCTAGCATGGGATGTGCTTACAAGTGAAACAATTGCAGATGACCACAAATGATCACCTAAAGGCCAAATTTTGACTACCATGGTTACAGGGTTAAACTAACGTAATTTCACATGCAATTTAATTTTCACTGATTATTTGGTAATTGTTTTAAAGTCTTAAGACATTTAGTCATTTGGTTTCAGGTCAAAATAAGTCATTATGGTGCCCAGAGGCATAAACCAAAATGAGTAGGACAAGATGTTTGCCTGCTCATGAATAAAAAGACACTGCAGACTACTCACTGTAGTCACATAGGTTTGCAATTACTAATTTTTACCTTCATTTCTTTTCCAGTTTGCATGACAATTTCACGATTTCAATTTCTCCTGAGAAGCAGAAGTCTCGTGGTTTGAGGAGCAAGCCTGTGACAAGACAGACATGCACTCCAATCCCTGTGACACTGGGATTGACTCTCGTCAAAGATTGCACCATTAGCTGAACCTCAAACTGCACCACTGAATGAGCTCTGACGGGCTGCACAGAGCGATTCTGTGCCTATCTGCAGCCTTTATCTGTACCTTGAAACAACACCCTGGAGCTGTTGTTGAGAGGAAGAATGTATGCACGATCATCTTGTCCCACCAAAGCGAATTCGCTCATGATGTCTTTGCTCCTGCAAAGATCTGCTGGCTCTTGTTGTAAATCTGAGTGCACACTACGTTTTATCCAGCAGAAGAGTTATAAAACACAGACATGAGTCATAAAATGGCAGTAGCCTAGACACTGCAGATCTTCAGGATATTTGCTGGCCATGGGAGTTATTGCCTTCCTGGACTGCACGCCCTAGAGGCAGCAAGCCTTGTAATATGTGTGGTTGCTCCTGGCAACAGTGCTGCCAAATTCAAAGAAATCTATATTAAAAGGGAGCATCAAATATTTTGATATAGCACAAGGTGACATTTTTAAAAGACATTTGGTTTCTGGTGGCCGTGTGGTGACATAAAAACTGTACAGTGTCTGCATGAACAAAAGGCTGGGAATAATTTTACACTCTGGTGCTCTGAGTGACGTCGGCTCTAGTCGGATTGGATTTCTACGCATTAGCTTCTCCTCTGTGAGGTACTGTTAGTGTATTAGATAACTATACAGCATGTATCCCATTATTCTTACATCTAAGTGTGGCAATGACAAATAATATTTAAATGAAAGGATAATTAAGACCTGCTTGACCACAGCAAAAATGGACATGAGTTGTGGGTTATGAGAGCTCTGACAGGAAACTGATGTTTGGCTTTTAAAACAACATTAACTTTGCAGTGTTGAAATAAGAAATTTTTTAATGTGTCAAACAGATGTCAAAGGTCATTAAAAGTCAGCCGTCTTGCGAACAATTAACCTGATGTTCCTGCTCTACTCTGAACCTCAGTGCCAACTCAAATCAGGAATCCCCCGGCTCAGACTATTTTCTGCTGTTACGGCGTCTGTGTCATCCACGGCGTGCTCTATTTAAAGAGTCTGGGTTGATGATCTTGAATGACACAGTGACATATCTCCAGTTACAGAGGCCGGGCTGTGCTGCTGCAACGCTGAGGGGCTAAGCATGCCCAGCAGGCCAGCAGGCATGTAAATGGAGTTTCACACTTACAGTAGTGAGCAGGTAAGAAGTGGCCAATGGCACATATTTGGTTCTAGAAGCCGGCGAAGATGCTGATTAAATTACCAATAAAACTGGTGCACACAATACATGAAATGCTTCAATATAAGATAATTCATAAAGAGCATTTCCACCGTGTGCTCAGTAAACTTGGACGACTGTTACAATTCTATCCTTGTTTTTTTTTTTGTGCGTGTGTGTGTGTGTGTGTGTGTGTGTGTGTGTGTGAGATCATTAATTCAGACAGTTGCAGGCAAGCAGCTGTTAGTACTGTGTGTCCCTCTTGGTTTGGCCAAGGTGGATGCAGGTGTGTCTGTTTTGGCCCCCAATCCTACACTTCCCATCTGTCTCTGGGCCAGAGCAGGTCATTGCTAATGACACGGTAATCTGCCAATCGACTTTTGTGTGAACTTACTCCTACTGGATGAATTTGAATTATTATTTGGACTTATGCTATGAGCTCCATGACTCTTCAGAGCTTAGTTTTGAGGCAGAAATGTACATTATTAAAGGGAGAGAATAATATAAAGTTTAGCTCTTCTTGCTGTGTTGGTAACAGTGACTCACTAAGTGGAATACTTAAATCACCTCCTAAAGGTACCGCACAGTGACTTGAGTGGAACATTAACATTGAATGAACTGTGTTAGCCACCTGCTGCTGCCGTGATTCAAACACGAGTCGACTGAATTTAACTTTTGAATGTGCTTCTTTGAATAGATATGAACAGAGTAAAATATTAGAGCTCTCCTCTTGAGCTCCACTGAAACAAAGATGCTAATCTTGTAGCATCAATGTACACAATGTGTTGTTCTTTCTCCATGCAATTCAATTTGATGTGATCAATATTTAGCCTGTCATCAATACCCTAAGAAAGATTTTATCATTTCAACCAGTTCAAACTGGACCTGACATAATATGTTCTTTCAAGCTCTAGGTGCTTCGACAGTGGTGCTACAGTGCTTCTAATATGTGGATACATGGCAGCTCTGCAGTGCGCATGTTCTTCAGTGTAATGACAAGAAAGACACCGCCTCACCAACAAGCACATGAGAGGCAACACTGGCCGGGCTTTGGTCACTTACGTCTGTGTCGGGCCCCTTATCAGCCCCTGGGCAGGAGAACGTGACAAATTCATGGCACCTCTTGTGAACCACAAAACAGCAGACTGCAGGGAAAGAAAAAAGAAGAGATTGTTAAGAGAGAGAGAGATTCAGCAAGAAAGAAATATACAGACAGATGGACAACACAAAAGGAGGGAAAAATCGAGATGTTTAAAACACAGTGCATCATTGCTGACTGATATGTGGACGGACAGCAGAACGAAACCAGGATCTGGTAGCACAGAGAGGGACTGAAAAACCACTGATGCCTGGGTGAGGCTCCTGACCATGTGTCCAGATGGCCAGTCCTGCCTGCAGGCTGACTGCTCTTACTGCACGGTACAGTGCCACCTCCTCACTGACATGACAGGAGCTAAAGCAAACAGCACACACACATGCACACTTCCACTTCTGCATGCACACGAAGCACAGAAGACAAACACACAAACTGACACCATCACTAAACATGTATTCGCATATCCAGGCCTACACACTGCCAGAACACACAATGCCACTCTCATGGTCTGACTGCAGGGTCACAGAGTGCACAGTAGTCTGCAGCCACGCTAGCAGCCAACTCATAGTGGGAGAAGGCGCCTGTTACTGGCTCTCAAACGTCTGACACAAAGACGAGACAGGGTGAGGGGGGCTAATTGTGTGAGCCGGCCAGTATAAATAACGAAAAGTGTACATTCTCACCGTTCTGTCTCTGCATGTTCATGCCATTTCTCCATCATAAATGTGTCTTAACAAGTGTTATTTCTAGCCCTCTTTCCTTCTGATAGACAAAGGCGATCATTCCCTTTCTTCCTATGGCTTAATGTTTCATCTTGCCAGATGAGATGAAAGCATTTGAATTGGCGGTTTTCAATAGTCTTCACTTAGCACCGAGAAACCCTGAGTTGACTCCATTAGTGGTTTGCAGTGCATCAGTGATGTGATGCATTTTCAGAGACCTTTTTGCTTGATTTTCAGTTTTACAGTCTCACTGATTTGGTGCAAAGTAATGTGAAATGTCCTGCTCGTATAAATGTATCCACCTACAGATCACCTCTCGTCTTTCCACTGCCTCCCACTCACGCAGCTCCACCCAACGCAAATAGCTGAGAACTTTACATGAGCTGTGACGGCCATCGTGGCTGAGTAGACAGTCACTCGCAGAAATCCAGACTTCATCAACTGAAAATCCCCACCCCTAAAAATTGACGTCACATGAACCCCATAAATTGACATGGATTGACAGGTGACGCATAAAGACGCACGGCAGCAGCAACAAATGAATGTCGCTGAAATGAAACATATCTGACATTGTTTTTCACTGTCAGCAGCAGCAACAAGGACTTCATGCCTTTTCAGGAAACGACAGGGCTGCTGTTAATGTGAGGATGGTTATTGTTCTTGACTTCACATCACAGTTGTTTTGGCATGAGTCAAAACTCCATCCGTCCTGTCAGAGAGCTGCCTCAACTAAAAATCATGAATAAAGACATTTTTTTAATGAAAGTGACACAACATTTGCTTCATTCATTCATTCATTCATCTTCTATACCCCTGCTTATCCCTTTCGGGGTTGGGGGGGGGGCTGGAGCCTATCCTAGCTGTCAACGGGCGACAGGCGGGGTACATCCTGAGCCGGTCGCCAGCCGACTGCAGGGCAACATTTGGTTCATTTTTTTTTTTTTTTGCATTTTATTAAATTTTACTGAAATGTGACCCACTAAAATGGTTGATATGATGCATTAAATCACAAGGGGCATCATTTCTGTCTTCTCAATATGCACATTATAAACGTAGCTTAATCTGCACCACGCATTAAATCCTGCATACATGTCTGCATATGCCTGAAGATTTATGTATATTTCATACTCTAAATTATATTACATACTGAGCCATTGGTCATCAGGTTCAAACTATGCAAAAATCATAGGCAAATATTGCTGAAACATGTCTGCTCCTTTCATATTGGCTCGTCCTTAGTTCTTCCCCCCGTGTCCTTAACGACATTTTTCTCTGGCTTCTGATCAGCAACAACATTGGTCCCACCTACAAAGCAAGTTGCTATGTTGTTTGTGCTTTTCCTTACACACATGATGCACACACAGGCAGCAGTTCTGCATGTTTGTTTGCAGACACATTGCTACACAGAAAGAAATGCATTGTTAGCATTCTGCGTATTCACTGTCGAATCAATTTTGGATGAAAGGGGCCACAAAGAAATCACATTCACTGAACCACAAGCTGCACGAAATACCAATACTCAGGGAATTAGCATTGCCAAGCCCTGCTACAAACAGTTTGATAAAACATATGAAAATGCACTGTAATGCATTTACTAGAATGTATTTATCTTCAAAGAACTGGAAATTACCATAGCACAAAGACCCATGTGCCTTACAGTGCATACGGTAGAAGGTTGTTTGTTATGCGGGTGGCAGACACCCAGGTTAAACAGCGTCACAGACAGTCAATACCAACAGCACTGTTTGGATTTCCACTCCAGATACCAGTTACATCTGTGAAATGCACCATGCTTTTCCCTTTGCACAAAGGTCAGCAGCCTTAACAGTATCACAGCTGATTGCATTGTGGATATTTTATTAATATGGCTTGCAAGGGATATGACTAAACAGTTTACATTTTTGAAGAACTTGGCAGGACCAACCAAGGCAAAGCCAGTTCTACAATTACTTCTGGTTTTCTTTGGAGCATGAATGCTCTCTATCTCTTCCACCATGGCTACAGCTGTAAATCTTCACACAGAAGCTCCAGTTGGAGTGAAAAACATCAGAGTAGTTGTTCTTGTTGTTAAGATATTTCACTTCCTGGGCTCAATTTTGTCAAGTGTAGGATGCAGTTACTACAGTGCTGTGGTCACATGCCAGCTTCTTGACCCATGATACTACAAGTTATTTGAAGGGGAAGAAAATGCAACTATATGTCGTAGTTTTGACTAGATCTGCATTTCAGGTAAGAAACCAAACAATATGATAATTTCTACTCGGTACATATGCAGTATGTGATATAGAAAGATCTAGGGTTACAAACATGTTCATATTCAGGAAAATCAATACAACCCCCACCCACAGTCATATCACACCACCACAACTCTACCTCAACTACCCCTCGTGCCTCCTAGGTGCGCTGAGTGTGGTCAATAACCAACATGAAACATAACTCACAACGCCCCCAAACACAAACCAGACAGGTCATAAATCTCACTGATTCCCTGCCTCCATAATTCATCCTATAGTAAATAGCTGATTGTCATGTGAGCAGCTTCGATTCACACCAACACTCTGAAGACCAAAGGCATACAGGGTTACACTGGACGTTACAGCCTGCACTGTTTATATCAAACCATCACCTCATTCCTGCTGTTGAGTTGTGGAGCGCTGCTTTTCTTGGCCAGTTAGCAGTCAGTGATCATCAGCAACAATCGTTTCTCATTGAAACTACTAGCTCCTCTACTACTCATGCTTCCCAGCAGTGCATTTCTCCTGTGAAAGACCCATCAGATGTGTGTTCAAAAGAGCTTACGCAAAAAAGATTTTATGACTGGATATAAGAGGGAGCACAGTGTAATATCAACCAGTCAGCAGTAAATAAGGCTGTGTTTTAGCAGTCGGTTTGTGCTCTCATTTGTTCTCCAGACAAAATACAAAACGTATGTGCTGAACTGATTCGGCAGATAGCCACGTCTGGTTGTAGTCAGCGGTGAACTTGAGTTGGCTCTATTTTGGCACTCCCAGTGGTGTTTGATGGGCTGTTTCTATTTTGTTTCTCCCATTCCCGCCTGTCACACACTGGATCAAGAAATGTGAGGCCATACAATGGCTATATTTAAAACAGGAGTCCCTTAATAACACTACAGTCACCACAAATAAACAGTGGGGTGTGGAAAGCAGCAATATCAGCAATGCAGGCCATGCATGGATGTTTACTGCTAGCATGTGTGTTGTGGAGTCTTTGAAGGCACAGAGAAAAAGAAGGTGGTGCAGGGTGAATGTCAGTGGATTGACGGCATTCCACCGTCAATCAATCGTCTACTGAGGTTGGCCAGGACCGCCTCCAAGACAATGGGAGAGGTGTCACATGCCCCTTAACACAATCCTGCTGCTCAATTTAAAATGGTCAATACCAACAATTAAATCATTGCTTTCTGGCTGCGCCAGTCATTCCTGTACACAAACACAACGGAAAAAGTCTTCTCTCCAGAGATTTATCAAACTGCTTGTTAAGAGTGTGTGAAAGACAAAGAACGAAGGAGCGACCAGGTATAACTTAGAGGTACAGAGGTGGAGTTAGATAAAGAAGGAGGTCAGTTGAGGCTGAGGATGAAGGAGGTCGAAATTCATCGTCTGCAGTTCTCATTAGACCTCAGCTGCCTGTGACCGGTGGTCCCAGTGGTCTTGTTCTGGGGCAACACTGGGGTTCAACACATACATCACCTCTGACACCATCTCAGAGGAACATCCCCATTGGGAGGCAAAGGAACCAAGCTCACTACAAAGTAACTGCATTCCTGTCAGGGAATAATGTATTCTATATGTCAACAGTGGTGAGTGTGGATTAGTCTGTTCATCAAGTACCTATATTTATTGTAGCAAATCATTAGGAAAGCCACTGAGCTACAGTGCTTGCAAAGCATGGAAATAAGGCAGACTGAGGACATCACAGTCAGGGTGGTCAGTTTCTATTAAAAGCTGTTGCTATTTAGAGTTATTGCATTAAAACAGGGACTTTAGGGACTGACCATCTACATGTTGATGTGCCAGCTGAGACATATTCTTAAATATTGCAAGAAAGGAGATTTTGAGGATGTGAGGTGTTACCTATGTCAAGAGCTTAGTCATCTTTGAGAAAGGAAAGCAGCTATGTGGTGGGGTTTCCAACCAGTTTATTAGGGTACCTGGACATGTTTGTCTGCATCTGACCTGATAATTTCCTTACTCTCTGGACAGGATTAATTATACAGCAAGTGAGATTGTAATGAGGTTTTTCAATCAATACTTGCCTTCAAGCACAGCAGACACTAAAATCACATTTCTTTCCAAGAGATAACATAGCTGAGACCTTCTCCTCCTCCCACTCTGGCAAATCAATTTCTTCCAAATGTTTTCCAGGTCAGAAGTTCATTGGAGCAATTTCCTGGAGTTTTTTCTTGAATGCGGCCAGGAAATGAGAAAGAGGGGGCTGTTTCATTTACCAGCCCTTAGATATGTAGATGGGGTTTATTTCCAAGGTACCACACTAAAACAAAGGGTCTGTAGTGGAAGAAGAGTTAACATCTAACTATCAAGAGGACCTGCAGCCCATTGGTGCACCTGACAACAGTCTTTCCTCTCAGACTGGGAAGCTTTCATTCTTCCCTGTGGCTCTATTCTCCTCTTGAAAGCCTGGACCATTTTCACCACTGTCACCAAACAATACCTCAAGAGCCAAGGAAAGGAAGATGAGATGAAATAATTAAACAGGAACAATTAAGATGTGACCAGGATGAAATGATATGTGGAAATGGCTTGAATGAACCCTTTTCATTACAAACGCCAGTCTCGTCATTTTAGAGCACTGGTGACCCAACTGTCTAGCAAAATCATTAGAAACCGCAGCATTTGCTGTGAGGTATGCGCCCAGACTGTAAAAATCTAGTTTAAAAGATTTAATTTAAACCCTGAGCCAATCAACTGGCAGTAGATGTTTGAACTAGGGCACTCACAGGAATGGACAGTGTTCACATGAGCACAATGGCCATAATAAGCAGGTAAAGCAGACAGATGGGGCAAACTGGTTTGTTAAGGTTATGTATTGAAATGTTAGGTAAATTACTACTGAATACATAAAAGATGGTTCCTAGGGTATCTTTTTATCACAAAAATAAATTGAAATGTTGAGTTCATACCAGTGCTTTTTAATTACTGTAAGCGTGGAACAGCATAAATCATGTCATAGGGAGAACTCAAGGATTACATTACTGTCTAATAACTGGAGATGTATTTTACAAAATGCAGTACTGCGTTATTAAAGGAGTTTCTCAAAATGACTACAGGCTCTTAATCTTGTTAACAAAGGGCCAAAATCAGCATACATCCAAACTGTCACATCTGTGTAAGAGTGAATTCCACAACCACCTCCAAGACTACCGCCAAACATCAAAAACTAACTAACAGTGCTGCTGAAGCCCTCACTCGAAATGGTTGATGGCTCCAGTCACATTTGCAGTGAGGATTATAAAGCGATGTTAAAGGTCAACAACGCTGAGGCAGCCACCTCAGCCCCTCACCATCCACACTATCCATACAGCTTCTGCACATGACAACTGCATTCACTATCATCATAACTTAAAGGTCTACATATCAAAGGTGACAGCAGTGTGCATCACTGTGATGGGACAAAATACGATGCTCATTCATCATCTGAAGAAACACCTTGGCAGAAAATGAACAATTAATAGAGACATTATTGTGTTTTTTGACTTACTCCTGCTTAGGCTGCATGTGTGGCAGCTATTGCAGACACCGATTAAACTCCCTCGACATGTCTCTTTAATGGCATCCATTTAATATTAAACAACAGTGATCAGTGTGCAAATCAATAACCGTTGTAATTTAAAAGTCTGCATTAAGTTTCCATTGTCATGCAAATACGTACATTAAGTAGAGTGACTTGGTTTTCTCTAAGCTTGGCTTTCTCCTCAACAATTACATTATAATGTCATTCACATTCAAGACTACAGACAGCAGAAGAGACCAAAAGTCTGAATATACTGTTTGTGTTTGTTTTGTCTCATGAACATGGACAGTTAAAAGAAGGTTTGAGTCATGATGAGATCACAAAATCTTTATGTAGGGAACAGAAGAAGAAAGCAAAGCCTGTTATGGTGCAAATAAAATGTTTAAATAGGATTTTTACACATTGACCACAGTATCGTCGCAGTCACGGCACTGTTCTCAATCACTCCTCCTTCCCGTAAGGCATAAGTACCACTGTGTTAGGAGAAGACACAATGCTCACATTCAGATTTGATTCCATAATTTGAAAAGTACACCACCTTTGCCAAATAAAGCTTGTCTAATAAAATGTTGGTTTTGGTTTTAAATTACAGTATACAGCATGTAATGTGAATTTGTGACTATCTCTTATCTTGAATACTCCACACAGGTTAGAACAGGTTCTTCCTCTTCTGATTGTTTAATTGCAGTCCAGTCATGCTGCAAATACGCCAGCAATTTTCAGACTTTTTAGATGCAACAAGTCCAACAAGTCCCTTCCCTTTTAAGGGTGTCTAAATATGACCAACAAAAAACAAAAACAAAAAACAACTTCCCTGTACCTGAATTTGGAGGACACTAATATATAGCTGTAAATCCTTTACTTTGTTTCTCACAGTCCATTGTGCAAAAGTCAATTGCTAAATGAGGCAATCAGTGAACTTGCAGGGCCAGGAGACATCACTTGACCATATTTAGCAAGTGCTTGCATTCAGGTGGAATTCTATGGGGTGTAAATAAGAGAAATCAGTCATAAACTCCACTTGTTTGCTTTTGTTTACTGGCTGCAGATGCTGCAGTTCATAAGGTATTACACGGAAATGGAAGTTATGAGGATATGTTTGCCATTTAACCTGGTGCACTACTTGCCAGTCATGCATCATATGTTGAAGTTTAACACCACAACTTCTACTGTTTCCCAGAAACATTTACACTCCATACTTGGCTGTGTGCAGGCAATGTCCCCACCAGAGAGGTGACAAGGCCTGCCCTGATGCGCCATTAGACCAGTTGTCTGTGGAAATGGACCTGGTCTTTTATGAAGAAGGTGAAGGTTCAGCCTACCCTGTCCAGTCTACTGAGGGACCAACACTTATGGGCCATGTCCTCTTAAGGATCCAGGCCGTGAATTCATTAACAACTTGTGTATGTGAATAATTACTGCATACATTACCCATATACAATGCACCGCTTGGGTATATGTACAAGCACACACCCAACACATACTGCAAGACAGTAAAAAAATTGACTTTTTGCTACTAATGAAGCTAACAGTTAGGGTAGGGGCAGAGCATAACAGGAATTTCACTTTAAGCGCCAACCTTGAAGTACTAAATGTTAAGAGAGGCATGGGCACACTGGGACAAAGCATGGGTAGTTTCCAAGGAAACAAGCCATAATGAGGTTATCGGAAGGAATTAAAGAAAATATCTTAGGCAAGAATTGAAACCTTGGGAATATAACTGAATGGAGCCACTCTGTCTGAGACAGACAGGCAAAACAAATATACTGACTGAGTATAAAACGCTGCATTTCAACCAGTACTTTCTGACCGTTTTAATGACAAGTATTACTCTCATACATAACTGATAAATATTAATACAAAGATTAATGACTGTTGCACTAACGTGAAAAAAACATTCCTGATTTATACAATCGCTATAAACAAAGCATTGATCATTTCTGAACATGAACGTCTCTCATCCAGAGATGGAGAAATAAACAAAAAGCACGACGCTGCTACACTCACACTCATTATGAGATCAACTTTGCAGATACACAAGAAAATACACACAGAATCAGTCCATTTACTTAAGTAATGAACCAGTCTTTATTCACGCAAGTCGTAAGTCAGATTGTTTACAATTAGCATCATCTGCACACTAATGATGTGATCTTTCTTTGGGCTGCCTTAACACGAATAGCAGATACTGAAAATGGGCAGGGAAAAAAGTGAATTCAGAGAAATGCTCACTGAATTTGGAAGAAATATTATTCAAAGAATCCATCTGAGATCTGTGAAATCACTCTGTCTTATGGACATGTTTGCCAAAGCCCTGGGAGAATTTCTAGCTATGCTAATCCCATTATGGTTCAACTGGTCCTTGAAATGGGACCTACCAGCCAAAATGCATGAGGCACGGATGCAGTATGTGAGGTAGGCAGGGTTTTTACCTGTGACGAGACTCTGTCTTTGAAGCTTATGGCTGCTTGCCAGCTGTAAAACCATGTTTATGCCTACAGTAAAATGACCCTGTGTCCCCGTGTGTCCTATGTGTGCGTGTGACTCGACCCCCACCTGACAATCGTGAGCAGTCGTCGTCAGTGTAGCGGCTTCAGTTGATTATAATGGACGCCTTCTGCTGTGGGCCGTTTGGTCTTTGGACACCATTACAGATACTCATAAACTCTTCTCAAATATTATCTTCAAACAGTGAAATGAGGATCCTGGCTTACAGTTGAACACCTCTGCTTTGAGGGGCTGAGGCGTATCTCCTTTCCAATAACTGCACAATCCAGTTTCCAGACAGAAATTTATGTAACCAAGGTCTAAGAGGGAAAGCGAACTTGCTGTAGACACAAAAGCAATTTTTGTCCCTTTCAACTGCATCCGTATAAATATTGAATGTGTATCTCAAAACAGCGATGAAGCTTGTGGGCTTCAACCTTGGACAGACTGAGTTTAAGAGCGTCTATGCAATTTATGCACTGCTGTATCTAAGTTGGCATAAAGACCGAGGTCTAACTACAGCAATACTTTCTGAGCATTTATAAAGAAGATTCAAATACAATCAAGAATCCTCAGACAAAGTTCTTGAGATTCTGAATAAATGTCCCCGCTGGACATCAGCCCATGGTGGGATAAGATTTTAAAACCTGATCCAGCTGCTGTTAGAGAGCAATTATGCTGCTCAGGTTCTACTCAAAAGGTAGAGCCATGCATTCAAAATGGCAATTAGATCCCATCTGTTATCAAAAGCTCCTGAGTATAGCGAAGACTATGAAGACTTAAAAGGCTTTATCAAAGCTCAGCTGAAGAACCATGGATCACTGATGGTTAAGTGTGGAAAACGCATACGTCTTTCCTTTGCTGGTAATTGGCGGATAGTGAGAAGGATTCTTTGGCAAACTGCACACATAATGACCACTTGTAGCGGAGAGTGGTCAAGAGGCATGGCATGTAATAGAAGGATGTGTACTGCTGTCAGCACACATTACACAATGGGCACTTGAAGGGAACCCTTCCAGGTATAATAGAATCAGCCATAATGGCAGACTTCTGTGTGACAGGTATACAGAAGCGTCAGAGAATCAGAGGTACAGCAGCTGTAAGGAGCTGCTCTGAGGTGAACGAGGCTCTGCACACATGAGTCACCCCATCCTCCAGTCAAGCATCGGCCTAAAATGGCATTGGAAATAATAGTGGTAAGATGACATCCTAAAGAAGGTCAACAGCAATTCATATTCATATTCAATATTCATCCTTTACGATGGTACTGAATAAAGAAAATCAATTACAAAAAATGATCGTTACATAGGGCTTCATAACTAGAAAACGCATACAACCTGCAAAAAAGGGAACAAAACAATAACAACATACAGGCAGACACACAATAAAATGGGATGTTAATGATTAACTTGTTGATAATTTGATCTGTGAAGAATTTATTAACAAAATATGTCCACATCGAAAGCAACGCTTTTCATGCAACATTTTTTCCCAGGACATTTTTCAATGTCCAGAATGAGCCAATACATTTGGAAAAACTCAAAAAGCTCTCATTGAGGAAAAACCTGTAGTTTGAATTTGCTTTGAATGATTAATTGACTATTGATCATTAATGTGGCCGCTAGAAAGAATCCAATCATGGCAGGTAATTATCGAGCAGCTCTTTTATTCATTATCTATTCTGTTAATTGAACTCTGTGAGCTTTGCCGAGCACACAGATGGGTCTGGATGATGCCTTTCATTCATCTAATGAAACTGGTTTTGCATGCTGAATGGCTTGTGACTCGTTGAGGTGTGTGTATGTGTGTGTTTGTGTGTATCAGCTCTGATTGGAAAACATACTTAGGATTCTCCCCAAGATGCTGCTGATCTCTGCTAACCGGCCCTTGATAAATGAATCACTGACTCCTTTGAGGTAAAGAAAGCTTTTTCACACTTGGCTGGCTTGTTCTGAAGAGCCGAGGTGCTTTGGGATTTAAAACAAAATGTCTAAAATAGCTGCAAATGGCAAAGAAAATCAACGGATAAAGAAGTATAACTACCAGTGTTCAAATAAACGTAGCTTGCAAGTCCGTAACTACACAGAAATGCATATGCAGTAATTTTAATTTCCTCCAGAACACAATTACAAGTTCAACAGCAAAATAAACTATGGCAAATGTTTGGATGCACATGATTCCAGTGGCCCCTAGGCTGCACACCCACAGAAACATGCTCAGAGTCACAGCCTCTATAGTTCTTTATCAAAGGCAAATAGCTGGTGTCCTCATGATAACCCCACTTGCTGGTCCAGGTGAACCACCATCACTGATCTTTGTTCAGCTCTGGCTCTGTTTGAGCGTGATGCTTGGTCAAGTGTTCCGTTTATATCGAAACAAAGAGAAAGAAAGGTCAAACAAGACTGAGCATTGATGGATACGAGGGTGAGCAATCACTTTAAGTACTTGACTCACCTCCTACACGTGAGACTGTGAGATAGTATGGACGATCAATATAAGAATAGACAAATGGATTTTATTCCTCACCAGGGAAGGTCTTAGAAGTTAGCTGCCATGGTCGTGACATTTAAAACAAAACCACGCATACATTTCCATCTAAAAGGCAGTCGTCAAAGTCACTCTGGGTGTTTTTAAAGCAGATTTTAAACCCTAGTGGACCATCCCAACCAGCAGGACTGGTGGGAAACTCCTCTCTTTAAAAGTCATCCAGTGTTAACAGGTTCAGACAGCATTTGAAAAGGACACAAACCCACTGAGTGTGGACATTTGTTCTCTCATGAAGACAGCTCTGTGAGCCAGAGACACATTTCTATTTAGCCTGTGTGAAGACTGTGGATGGAAGAGGCCATTCTCTTCTTCAATGTCTCAACACTTCTAGTCAAGCACATCAGTGGTTTAACCTGACCTTGCTTTGTGCCAGCTCTCACACTGTCTCCTCAGCCACTTCAGCTTCATGGACACTGTGTACAGTGAACCTCCCCCATGGACACTGTGTAATGCCACAACTCAGCCATGCAGAGCAAAAATAGAACCAAGTGAAAACAGTCCTGGGCCAAAAAACATGGAAATGTTGGCTGGAACAGCAGTGATTTTAATTAATAATTTGCAGAGACTAAAAAAGAAACACCCTTTGACAAAATAAAATAACTTGTGAACAAAAAACAAGTAGCAACCTCGGTAGAGAACTGCAGTTATGATGTACTAGCAATTAGCCTGCCGGCTTATTCATGGCAGCATCTCTCACACTAACAGGCGTTCGTAGATCTTAAGGGAAATGATTTGCATGTGCAACACAAAAACAATATTCATCAACTCAACAAAACACTTATTTTCCATTTCCACCGAAAATATGGCAGTTTCTTAGCCAATTTCAAGAAAAGTTCTGAAATGTCGCCAGTGAGATTGAGGTTGAGTTTGGCCTCTGGGAAAAATCCAGCATAATGTGACATTTCAGGCTGCATATCAGCACAGCACCTCAAGCTATCAAAATGCCTCACCTGTCATATCTTGCTGTCAGGATTCTAAAAACTGTATTTTTACTTTCTATTTGTTAATTAGTCCTGAAATTAGTCTTGAACTGCTGAGAAGAGCCTGGAGGACTGGGGTGAGAGTTGGTACTGAGCAGCTGAGTGCAGGAGTGCTTTGGATCCTGAATATGGTGGAGCTGCAGATTACTGACTGAGCTTCCTGGACCAGCATAGCACTAACATAAGTGTTAACATGCTAACCCAAGCTGACAGCTACTGTGACTGAGCTATCTTTTGACATGAAAACCATCCAACAATCCAATGTAGGAGCACTACACTTAAATACAACCTGTATATGGGAAGCAGTGAAGCCATGGCGTGTTGGGTTGGAGCCAATGAATATAACAACTTATATCACTTAAACCACTTTACCAATAGCAATTTATAAATTTATATTTATAAGTAAGTCTAAAAAATCTTTATGTATTTTTCACTTGTTTCAAACAATAAACGTCACAACTACACAACATTACCTCTTCATTGTTTTTGATATTTAGAAATGAAGAGCCTCATGGATCCAGATAATAACTACTGACCTTTATTTCTTCATCAATCACAATAACTTACTGCATGTCAAGGAAAGCGCTAACTCACTCTATAAGAGGATGACTTCATCTTGATCTTTAGCCACATGAACTATGACGATATGGGCGTCTTAGTGCACATGCACACACACACACAAACACACATCCTTTATGACTGTTTATGCAACAAGACCAGCTAGCTCAGTGCCAGTTTGGAAAAGCAAATGCTTCACTTTTTAACTCATTTTCATCAAAGTAAGAACCGGCAAGCTGAACGTTCAACTGACTCCACCTAACTAAAGGCCTGTAACGGATGAAAGAAAGAGCCTCTTCAAACGCAAGCTGCTGCTGCTCTGTTTCTACAGAGAAGGATCTCATACCAACCTCGTGGCCCTCCTCCCAGCAGGCTCACAGGGCTGGGCCCAGCTTCCTGTTTGCTGCTCCAGACTTGCACAAGGGAAGACACAGCTGGCTTTTGTTTGGACAGCCTTTCCACAGCATATGCACAGGGTCTTACAGTTGCAGAGCATACAGATCTTTCTGTTTTGTCCACACGTATTGATCATTTGATCTGAGAATACTGGCAAACATTAAAAGTAAAATGCCACCATTGATCTGCGAAAAGAGATCCCGGCCCTTGTCTGACAGAAACAAAGTTAGGTCGACTGAACTACGTGACTACCACCCATTGTGAGATGTGGATGATGTAATGCTGTAATATCCTGCATACTAACGTCTAATCTATATAACAGCTAGCACAGCTGTAAAGGGCCCATCTTACAACTGCAGTCAGATATTGCAGATATAAAATTTGACAAAATATTGTTATCACAAGGTCCAGGCTGTAATTAGTGTTTACTTACTTGGCAGATATGAAGCTTCGGTACACATATTCACCAATAACTTGTTGCTTATTAGCATGCATTTCAAAAGCATACTGGCTCTTTAATAGTCATTATAAATGATAAATTATCAATGACCATATTCTACAACTACCAGGCCATTAACCTAAGAGTGTTCCCTCAATAACCTCTAAATTACTGACAGAGAGGAAGTTGCTGTACATCAATTACTATCTTAATAACCTAACTTTAATTCTTCATAACCCGAACCCACTAAGAACACCAGAACAATCAAAAAGTACTTTATAATGACTAATTAAAAGCCAGAATGCTACGAAAATGCATGCTAACAAGCAACTACTCAACGGTGATTATGTGTATCTTTTAAAGTGATACTGAGGCTTCTTTAGTAGACAGAACACACATTTAGAGTCCATTATTATAAACATATAATTCAACCACCGCACCATAGAAATTTAAATTTTCATCTTCAGAGTCTGTAAAAACTCTGCAAACAAGCATTTGCAGCCAATGAAAAAACATACACATACAAGTGTAACATGCTTTAATAAACTTTGCTGCACCAATACTTAGTTACAGGAATTACATTGGAGTTAAAGGGTTGTTAATGACTAAATCAAAACATATTTGCTGACAGAATGCAATGATACACATCCTATAATCAGTCTATAATCAGCAAACTTGCAAGCAAGCTTACCCTGGTTGAGATCTGAAGTAACTGATAGGGGAGAGTCTTAATGGGATTTTCAAAAAGACAGAGCTAATCCAAAGCAGAGCCAGTTAACTCTCTGCAGAGCAAGAAAAACAAACCCCCGGGAGATAAGAGCTGACACTTCCATATGTAGTGAAACAAAGCGGTTACTGAGCAAAAGCCATTTCCACTGTAGTTTTTGGAGGAAAATACAGCTTTGAGAGTGACAAGAAGTATTAAATATAGCAGCCTTAGAATCTGGGCAGGTTTTCTTCTGCTTACACACTTTTCAGAAAAGCTACAGCTAAGATTTACAAGCAAGTAATTAACCATTGGCATCTGGCTGAAGAGGTTATCATGCATGACAGCAATCACGCAATCTGCTCAATTTGTGAGGATGTTTCCATCTTTTTTTACACATTTGAGAGGGATGTTCTCCACAAGGCTCATGTGAGCTGAGAACAGTATGTTATGAAATTTTGCTTACAGTTTACTCGATTTCAAACATTTTAAAACAAGATTTTTTGGAAATGAATTTGTGTACTGTGTATATGTACTGTGTATATTTGCGTTGGACACTCATGGATGACTGGCTTTCAAACAGCTCTCGAGGCAGCGTCCTGGAAGACGCGTTTGTCAAATCCTTAGAAGAACTTGACATTTTTGCGCCCGCTCAGCAACACAAAATATAGATGTGAAGACAGCATCACTGTATTCGTATTTTAGCCATCCATTGATAAATGCAAACATTTCCCTTGTCTTGTTGATAAAGCGATCAATTTTTATCCCCTTCAATAATTCACAGCCGTGCACTGACATTTAATGCCTTCCATAATAGGTGACACCTCAACACAGTGACACAGAGGGACATGTCTGTATCAAGGAGATGTCTAAGTGGCAGAGAAAGAAGGTGTTAAGGTTGCACTGAGAGTGGCATTATAAAATTCATTTTCTAAACCATCCTAGGGTTTTACCACAGAGGCAAAAACATGAAGAGACATGAATGCCATATTGATGGTGAAAAAGGAGCCTGCAGAGACCGTTTTTAATGGTGTTCGATTTTCAGGAGGCACTGACTATGATTTCAACATATTTGTGCATTACATTACATTTATTAGGTCGGAGGTGGAGAGGTACAAACTATACATATAATATCCTTTATAGCATATGTATTCACTTCGGACACTGAGTTCAGTGTTCCCCATAGAATTTTTTTCAGGCCCGGTGGCATCCACCGAAAAAACCTTAAACAGACGAGACACGTGAGATGGTGTACTGGCGCAGTTGGATTAAGTCAGGTGGCACAGCAAGCAGTCTGCAATTCTGCAATTATTATATTTGCATTCAAATTTTTGTTCACCCAGACTGTATTCAAGATCACAAGGAGAGGGTGACTTGATAAGGTGCATTTATTGCATACAAATGGAACATGCTTGATTACACATTGGCACTTCAACCACACAGCGTGCATTGTTCTGTGCTGCACTTGATTTTTCTCGGTTTAGAGAAGAACTTCACCAAGGCATTGTAGTAGGAGAATTTCCTACACATAATTGAGATTCTATCAGTTATAAATAATTTAAACATTGAACAAACATTAAACATAGAAGTTTTTTATTTGTTTTATTATAACAGAGTTACATACATTTGACAATGCGTGGGGAAAAATGACCCCTTAGTGGTTCTAGTGGAAAACTGGCCTATTCTCTGTGTTATTTTCATCATTATTGCTTACCAAAAAAAAGAAGCTCAATCAGAACAAAAGTATAAGCTAAACAACAATTTGGAAACTAGTTCAGTTCATAGTTCATAATTCAAAGTTTTGAACTAAGTTCACGTTCTAAAAATGAACTAGTTCATAGTTCTTTTTTTCCATATGTTGCTGCAAGCTATTATTTTTCAAAGTTATTGACACAGCCCATATAGAGCCACAGACAGCAATTATTTTAGCAGTTTTAACACTGTAACTATGCGTGAGAACATACCTTGAAAGGCTGGCCGCGTACTTCAGTTTAATGTGCCGTTTCAGGGTTGCTGTGGATGTGACTGAAGTGCGGATTTTCTTTTTGAAAGACGTCGGGCAAAGTTTGCACAGAAATGTAAGATTTTTCCCATCCTCACCGACCCTGTCATAAAACTCGTCAAAATGATCATACGACGCCTCCTTGCTGCTTTTTGTTTTGATGACGCATGCGGTGGTGCGACACAGGTGGCTGATGTTGCCAGATTGGGTTTTTCCGCTACATATTAAGGCCTGTTTACGTGTGTTTTTGCCGGGTTTTCGCCTGGAAGGCTTTATAGAAATCTGGCACCCTATTGAATAAAGTTAAACTGAGAGAGCGCGCCGTTTACAGACACCAGAATGAACGAGTTCACGGTTACGTTCACCAGGCAGTAATACAGTACGTTCAGTTCACATTCGCCCAAAATATGAACGAGTTTGTGAACTATCGTTCAATGAACGCATTCAGGCACAACACTGGTTACCAGTCGGACTGGGCCCGCAGTCACGCGTCGGACGGGGGTTGGCAATCGGAGCGGGGTCACCCATTGGATCGGGGCCGGCAGTCGGAGCGGGGTCACCTGTCGGACAGGTATCAGCGGCAGTAATCCCCTTTCTTCCGTTTCACCTGCACCTGTCATTTTTTTTTTTTAGAGTTGTTACTCTCCCTTCATCTATTTTCCTTGGCTCCAGAGTCTGGCAGAAAAACTTCTTTATATTAAGTTGTCTGTCGCCCACGATTTTTTTTCTTTTCTTCGGCAGTGCCATAGTTGGCTAGCGACACACCTTAAACATCCCATAAAATATGCTCACGCTCTCAGCAGCGGTGCTCGCATCGTTACTAGGCAACGAAGCAGGTTGACTCACGTTGCGCTGCACAGAGGCGCTCCTAAATGTAAATGATCATTGATTTATGAATGAATGGATAGGTGGCTTATTTTTGGCATATTGATTTTGTTTTTTGGCCTGGGGGGGGTCTCCTTGGCCTGGCGGCCCGCCAGGCCTGTACAATGGTAGGGGAAACACTGGAGTTACTATTGATAAAATGCAGGGGTTGGACAGATATAAGCGACAGGATGTCATCTGCCCATCTAATTAGTCAGTCGTATCTTCTTTGCACAATTACAGCTTCAGAACAGTTTTAGTGGCAGAGTTTTCAAGCATCGCTAAGTTAATGAGGGGCTCAAGGCTACAGCACTGTAAGAACAGGCAAGCACCGGCCAACTTTTGGATGACAAGGTTTAATACGGGGGGAGAATGGAGGAGAGAGAGAAATGAGAGTGAGAAGATGAGGGTGTAGATAGAAAGATAGACCTGGATCTGCAAAGGGCTGATCTCGAAAACACAAAGCACACCATCCTCTAGACCTTTAGACAGAGGCTCGAGGCTGAAACTGGACCCACAACCTGCAATTGTGAGGTCAGACAATTGGAACTCAGGGGCAGACAGTCTGAAAGCACCTCATCAACACTCAGAGCTTCCCAATTACACTTGACAGGAAGAGGTTCAAATTAGGGGGAATGCTCTTCTACACAAGAAAGGCTGGGTGAGCTATGTGCTCAAGTGCCAGGAAAGAGGAGTCGTAAAAGTGAGGGGAATTAATACAAGAAATTAAAAATACAAGAGAATGTTTTACTGTGAAAAATCTGATGTTTTCACATGAAACTGCCACAGGGTGAAAAGAATGACGTTAATGATAATAATAGAGCATAGCAAGACTATCAAGAGCATGCATGGAATAACTGCTACAATTCTTGATTTGAATGTGCCTGAATGATGGGCGGCAAGCCTCTGAAAAATATGCCTACATCACCTACTGCCTGACCCCACTACTGATTTGATGGCACAAATTTCAGTAACAGAGAGGAAGATCTGAAGTCAGGAGCGAGCACTGAGGTGCCTGCCCTCCCTTGCATCTTCTCTCCATCTTCACATGCACTACTGCCAGTGCTTTATACACAGTGGATCTTTTCCAGCTGAATTATAGCTCCAGATGGAGCCAGATACATCGATCTCTGATAATGTCCCTGCAGTTCCTGTTATTACTCTGGGATATAAATTACACTTGACGACAGAACAGGACAATAAATAGAAAACACTGTGACACCATTTCAGAGAAAAATAGTTTTATATTGGCAGTATTGTGGGATTTCATTACTTCCAACGCCCCCAAAATGCCTGCAAACACTTCATTTCCGTCAGCTGGGGCCAGCGCGCAGAATAACTCAAAGGTGTGAAAGCATGTCCTATGTGCTTGGACTTAATGATGGCAATTAAAAGAGTACCGCTGTTTAAAATAGAGACCAGACACAAAAGGAGTTTCATTACATTATGAAAACTGCTCACGTGAATCTCTATTATCACACGCAGATTTTTTCTCGTCGTCTCTTTCTCAGCACATATAACCGCCTCTCTCCACGGTCTTCCTCCAGGGTGCACTGTGTATAAGCATTCCTCAGGAGTGCAGAGGGGTGTGTCTCTTTGTTTCTGCCTGTATGCACACTTAGAGTTTGCCCAGTGTGTGTAACCCACCCCACTGCCCTGAGAGACGATGCTTTCCCACCCATGAGAGCAGTGAGCCAGACAACAGCACAGACCAACATTTAACTGCTCTGCACAGCAGTCTGGGCCAGCGAGCCACACAGAGAGTAATGCTGGTCAGGAGAAGAGTAGGGGTTTTAACTCGGGTGATCTGTGCCTTTTTTTAATCTGCAAACTTTTCTTTGTGGTCGGTCGTCTTCATATGCAGTTCTAATATGTTGAAACCAAGCCAGAAATTCCTCACATGTAGAGAAAGACGCACACAGATGCAGATTTGTGCAGACGCTTGCCTCTCTATATAAAATAAAAGGGTATACACAGACACACACACCATTACACAATGGTTAAACCCCTGCATCCTCCCAGGGGGTCTAGCATTGCAGAGGCTATAAATAATCAAAGGAGATTACTGGGTGTGGTGGCAGGCAGCCTGATTCATGTCAGTTGGTGTGTAAACACGGCAGTACGTGTGCATTAAGATGCGAGCTGCACACTTACAAAGAGAAGAAGGTTTGGGCTTACTCTGGAAGTGTCAGACAAGATGGCGGAGATTCAGGTCCATGTGACCCCTCACAAAATGAGGAACGGATTCATTTGATTAAAAATTAATCTGGAACGTATTATCCCAGGTGCAGATGTGAAGTAATGACTGTTCTAATCATAGGCTTCATTCTCACCAATGATATATCCACACCATAACTCAACTCGAAGTCAAGGGGAACGAGAATCCTGTTTTAGGAGTTCGTGAGACAAAATCTTCACAGTAAATTCTGCTCACTTCTGCAAGACTAAACTTCCTGTCACACTGCAGGTTTTACAAGTGCAAATGGTCGGCAGAGACAGCGTATAGTTCCATATGTTGAGTTTGTGTTTGTTGGAACGATGCCTTATCCACTGGATTTTGTTAAAAGTTTGTTTTCTGCAACAGAAACTCAAATGCAAACAGTGACTTGGCATTTCTGGATTTGATATTTACCTCATGTTGAGTGCAGATCATAATGTGCTCAATCACTGAAATGGGCCAAACAAAGACAAAACAAGATGCAAACAAGATATAGCACATACATTTAACTATCATGTAGAATAATGGGAAGAATTTATTCAAAGCAGAGGTGGCCTGATGTCAACCTTTAAACCCAAATAACAGAATACAGCATTTAAGTGTCACTCAACATCACAGCCAGGCAGCTGAATACACACACCTACAGAGTGAGAGACTGTGTGAGTGTGTCTTTCTTCACAGTGTGCCCTGAAGGCATCAAAAGTTGGCACTTTCTGTGACAGCTTGCTGTAAACTGCAGAAGATAAGATGATTAAACAAATTCAGTTATTTAATTCATGTGGTTGGAAGGTATGTTAAATTGTGTACTGTAACAGGGTGCATCAAACACAAGTCAGTTTAACAGTGAAACTCAGTGAGGTACGTTTAGGAAACTACAGCCAACCATAGCATCGGTGCTTCAGTGACGTATTGGGAAATACACTGTTTTTTCGAAGAGTTAGATGAGAGGACCGATATCACTCTCATGTCTGCAGTAAATATGAAGTTACAGCCACCAGCTGGTTAGCTTAGTTTAGCATACAGACTGGAAAGAGGGGCAAACAGCTTACTGCTCAATGTCCCAGACATTATTATCTGATTACGGACCCTATTTTCCCATGTTTTTGTGTCAAAGTGACTAATGAAAACAACCATTTTTGATGTTTTTCCAGTATTTAGTGAGAGTGCAGCAGCTGGCAGCCACAGAACGGGCTTCAATGTAATCCTTGGGGGCGTACAGCACCGTCAATGTACAGCCACTAAAAGTGTTTTTGCTGTTACCAGTGACAGGCTGAGATTATTATCCTATATGTCTGACAACATTATGGAAAGGATCCATGCAGAGATACCTTTTTGTTAAAGAGTAAGATCCTTTCTGTTTAACCAGAAACAGCTGTTTTATTTCCCTTCCCACAAAAACTGTATGGATTTGAATATATATTTCAATTTAGAACATTTGTTGACACACACTCACACACCAATGGTGACGGACCTGCCATGCAAGGCTCTGGCCTGTCTACCGGGGGCAAGTTAAGATTCAGGGTCTTGCCTGAGGACACTGAGACATGTGGACAGGAGGAGCCAGGGATTGAACCGCCAGCACAGAGATTACTGGACAACCCTCTCCACCTCCTGAGCCACAGCTGCCCTATTATTCAGGCACGTCAGCTACAAACAAAGCTAATTAACCCCTTGTTATAATGCTCTAAGAAAAATATGATCACATACCACAGTAGCACAGAGTTTCTGCAGGCAACGTGCTGCATCTTTTATTGTATCTATATTTTATAAAAGCACAGCCTAAGCTCTCTGTAATAACACATGATGTATCATGAGCAATATTTTCGCAGTCCTCCACAGTGTGACTGCCAGGAATGTGAAATAATCATAAAATAAAATGATCATTTCAAGCTCTAAAGTCATTAAAAGCAGAGAAACATCAACAGGTGGTGAGACCGGTCTGCCGGACTGACAAAGTGTCAAACAAGAACATTCCTCCTCGTTTATTGTGAGCCGCTCTGAACTCTACAAGCATATGAGGATAGAAAAGAGATCAAGAAACGGGTGGAAAGAGTACAGGAGCAGAGACACGGACCCCTGACCTGGAACACACAAGGTGAGCAGGCAATAAAAAGTAAATGAGAATAACTGAAAGGTCGAGCCAAACTCCTTGACCTCTACAGGAGAAGGCAGGCAGGAAGGAACAGAGACATCGTGGAGTATATGGGAGGAGGGGGGGGGGTATAAAGAAGAGACAGCTCATAAAGAAGAACATATTACACTGGAAACAAGAAAAACTGAGCAATAGGAGAAAAAAATAGCCAGATGTGACTAATGAGACAAAAAGATAAAATTTTAATGTCCCCTGTGGTTAAATTGGGTAATGAAATGAGAGAGCCCAGAAAAGAGGAGGTGAAAAGACTGTGAAGAGAAATTTAAAACATGCAATTACAGCTTCATTACAGTGGCCTGCTACAGCTCATGGTCCGCTCGTTCAGACAGTATTTCCTCTGTTCCTTCAGCTCCCTCAGCTGCAGTTCGCTGGCCAGAGATACTGCTTATTGTGGTTCTTCCAGCCTGCAGTCAGACAGGACATTACTCTCCACAGCCTTCCACTGAGTGGGTCTGTGTGGGTGGGTGTGTGTGAATGCTTGGGGAGGTGTGCACCATGGGGCTGGAAAGGCTCCAAGAAATCACTAAAGCATTATTGCCACATACATAACGCAGCCTTTCTCCTCTTTATAACATCTGATTTTTGTCCCCCTCCATCTCTTGTTTCCTCACAGTCTCCACCTCTCTTCCTTCCCGCTGACAGCAGGTTTATCTCCAGCATCTTGCACGACTTGTGAGCGCCGGCACTGAACAACAACTACTGCGAGGGCTTCGTACTTCACTGTCACGCCAGCATGCAACAAATGCCAAGGCAGCAAGAGCTCTAACAGTTACTCTGTGGTTTTGAGAAATTGCATTAGCCCAGAGAAGCAAAGGGAGCACAGCTATGAGAAGGCAGCACACTGCTGAAATCAACCACATCCTTTGTCAGCGTTGCACACAAAAAGTGGAATAAGGAAAGCAGGTCTACCGATGCAAATAACAAGCTCACATGACTGCAGTGCATGAATGCAAACTGCTCTGGGCTTATGTTTGCTGTTTACACTGAACTAGTCATTGAAGTGCATGTGCAATGTAGTGCATTTCCACACCTCAATACTACTGAATGTGGTTTTAACAGGTTTACCAGAGCAAAATTGTTTGCTATTGCATGCATTAAAAATACATAGCATATAAAAATACATCTATCACACTGGTTTTAATTCAACTTCTATGAACATCACAAGAGCTGAAAGGAAGCAGACGAGTGCAGATGGGGTGCAAAAAAATAAAAACAAACTGTCAACTTAGAAACTTTTAGTGCCCAACAGATTCCATTAAGGTCTGCCAGCATGGGCATATCTGAGACATGTCAGTTCAGAGCAGATGATGGATGAGCTGGCCAATTTGAACCCTGTGTGTGTGTGTGCATATGACAGCGTGCACATGCGTCTTCCCTCTTTGTCAGCTCAGTTTGGATGTCAACCGAAGTTTCGGAAATGCACAGTTGTGGCCGTCCATATCGTCTATGACTTCCTGTTGCAGAAAATAACAACCAATGATGGGAGAACAGGAAGAAGAAAGCAGTGACAGATTACAAGTCAAGAAAAGGACTTGTTCGAGATAAACAGCCAGCTGCCAAACGCCACAGTGCCCGTAGATAAAGCGAATCAATCAGACGATCCTGTGGTGCGATATCTAGCTGGTCAGTCAGTGATGTGCGACCATTTATTAGTTTTGTAGAAATAAAATAATGTAGACTCTGATGAAATATATGATGTAAAAAGTTAGGCAACGCAACGCTGCAGCTGTGAACAACACGTTAGTCTGAAATCAAGAAGCTTTTACATTTGTCCTCTTAAAACTGTTTGTTTTGTCAAGGCAAGTATATTCAAGGTACAACAATAAGAGCAAGCTGGAAAATATTTAACACTTGATAAACAACCTGATGATTAATATTTGATATTGTACTGACTGACTGATTGACTAACTCAGCATTTGGGCACTCAAGCTGCAGACTGCACATTGTGTATGCAATCTACATGATTGTAGGTACCAGTAGTACCAATCCTCTTCTTGAAGCACCTGCTGCACGTAGGCAACTCGCATTCTGCTGGAACACGACAGAACACAACATCAAACAGGAGTGAATGGCGATTACCTGAGGAACAAATCATTCATCCACTGTCAGCAGCTTCACAAACGCTCGGTTTGCACAGACACAGACACACACACACACACACACACACACACACACACACACACACACACACACACACACACACACACACACACACACCACAACTGCAGAAGCCATTCAGAGAGCCTGTGAGTGAGTGAGTGATTGAGTGGTGCGCAGCTTGTGAGCTGGTTCATGCTGACTCATGTCTGTGGCACAAGCACTACGATATATATTCTTTAAAAAATGATGACGTGAGCTGTGAAGCATGCAAACAGTCTGAGCCACAATGGCCACTTATGTCAGTGATGAGTTCACGGCCCATGCACACCTTATCCTAGTGTGCACACACACACACACGCCCACTCTCTCTTAGTGTCTCACACACAGTCTCAAACACATGCCCTGCTGTCCAATGTGTCAACCTTGTAAGAACCTGCACGTCACAGCTGACACAAAGAGAAGCATGCGGCGCCTGGTGCTAAGTGGTGTGACGATGGGAGGTGGGGGGGTCGAGGAGGAGAAAGACGAGGGCGGTAACGCTAAAATTAGTTCTCTGATAGAAAGTAACAGATGACTTCATGCCGGCTGTCATCTCTCCTTGCCACTGAAATCCGGACATCTGGTAAAGGTCTATATCATCTGCTCCCTGTTCCCCCTCTCTTCCTTCACTTTTGTCATGTTTTGGACCTGAAAGTAGCCCATGTGAATGGACTTGGCGCAAAGACAGCAATTGTGCATTGATGTGTGGATCTGGGGGAGGAAATGAAGATAAGAAGATAATAACTTTCAGTTTGGATGATTCAACACGGGAACTGCACTAAGGTTCACGGTCAGTTTACTGAGTAAAAAAGCTATTATTCTGTAATGATCTCTTGATATTATTTCATTAGATGTTTCTTTGATAAAATGACTCAAAGCATATCTTTTCCTCTCTTCACAATGCAATAAGGAAGAGCATCACTGAACAGACCTGATCTGTGAGTCACTGTACATTGACCTCTTCCTGCAACCACACACACACACGCCATTATCACACCACCACCTTCCTGAGCAAAGTTCATTTCTGAAGGGAGGGGCACCATAAAAAAATCACAATGCTGATATTTTCTAAAGCCAAGACACCTGGGGAAAACCAAATCTCCAGCAGGACCATGCTATTGCCTTATTCTCCTCCTATTCCACTGGTCTTTCTGTGCCACTTATCTGTGCCCCTTGAGGCAGAAAAAGGTTGAATCTCCATGTTAAGGTGACGGAGTAGAAGCAACAGCAGCATGCAGGGCAAAGCTCCACAGCGCCCGTCAATGTATGTGTGAGACTGTGTGGACGAGCGGGTGAAAAAACAGAGACAAGAGGGCTATAGGTCTGTGATAGAGCCGTCAGATGTCATTAGCTGCAGAAGTAACAGAGATGAAGTGTGTGTGTGCATGTGTGTGAGTGTGTCTGTGTGTGTGGTCTGTGTTTACACAAAGAATAACTGCTGACAGAGCAGCTAAGTGAAGCTGACAGAGTGCCTGCAAGCAACTGCATGGATGGGAAGAGGAAAGGGAGGGCAGAAGGGACAGAGTGAGCAGTGTCCATCTATACCATCTATAGCTTGAGGGAGTTTCAGCACAAATGAGGAATGATAGGATTCAACTAGTATTTTATATGCACACCTGCAGGCCAGCTTTGTCCATGAAGTGGTGTCTTTGATGACACTTCTCAGGTACTGATTTCCTGTCTTCAGACTACATTTCCATTCACGGAGCCCAATTTTCTTTTCTTGCTGAACCTGCAATCAATTGCAAAATTTTCTGAATGCGTTCAGACTGTATCTGCCTCTGACGGAAAACGCCATTTGCTCAAGAATGCCTGAGCTTTACTCAAATTAGCGCTTATCACAAGATGCTGCCTCAAGCCCTCACTCAGCAGCAGAGGAAATGTTTGACTAATATGCTCTATGATAGCTGCGCTATGTAATGAGTTCGAGGGTGGACACTGCTCAAAATAGGCACAGATTTATTTGACACACAGGATGAATTGCACACTGAGAGGGGCAGTGGGGCGGTCTAAGATTTAACAGTGTGTGGCGTAAAGAGCTTGAATCTACACTTTTTTTTTTTGTATCCTTGCACCAAAACTAGCAGCAGTGTTGCTATTTCTTATCCTCTTGATGGTTATCATTGACTTTATCTGTCTCTCAGGGATGTTGGCATGCTGCCACTGCGTCAACAAAGTCTTGTCAAGAGTCCTGCAAGCTCTTCCTTCCTGCCTTCCTTCTGTCGTTCATTAACTGCTTTCTTCGTTCATCTATTCAATTATCTTGATTCCACAAATAGGGATTGATACTTAAAACAGAGAAGAACAAACAATATAACAAATAGCTGAACGCAAGGCCAGGGTACGTACAACAAGTACAACGAGTGAAAAGTGAGCTTGCCTTGAACAGTGATGATGAATATGCTTGTGTACAGAACGAAGTGAACGCGCTTGTCAGAACGCCGTTACTTCTCTGATACGTAGTGACTGAGCCAAGTTCTTACTGAAATGCCAGAGGAAGAGTCTGGGCCTCATATGCAAGTTTCAAGTTTCATGTGGGTCAGTGTAGTCGACCTTTGTCATTGTTGAGCAGGAAAAGGGAAAGTGAATGGAAGCAACTGGCAACTGTTAACCAATGGCTTATCTCAGTGATCCAGTCACCACATTTCCCCGCAAAGGATCAGCCTGAACCATAAGGATAATAGTTTTTTTTTTTTTTTTTTTTTTGTGTGCGTGTGTGTAGAAATAAGCTTCATGTCAACACTTTTAGCAAATCCTGTATCTAACATCAGCTTCACCTTAAAATAATTAGCACCTTTGATAATCACTAATGTTTGCGTCACCTGTTAAACCTCACCACAGTCACATGTCTCAGCCCCTGGAGCCAGCAATTATACTTCTGACGTGTCACTCTATACTATGTCCGTTGTAGCACTCTGCCCATTAACACAACACATGATCAAGCCCCGGGTCTTTCAGGGTCCAGTGAAAGGGGCCTGACACTGACTTGACACTGAAATTAACACTGGTTGCCAAATTCAGAAGCCTCCTTGTAGCTGGACGCTCTCGGCTCGACAAAAGCAGGCTGTACTGTAGAAAGATGCATCAATTCCTTGATTCATTGATCAAAAACAGGGATTGTATCTTGTGTAAAACCATTAAGACAGCTCTAATTTGTTGTGTCACCTTTAGAGTTGAATGTAATGCAATAATGTCAGATTGATGTACACTTGTAAAGATAAGAAGTTATTTATTGTCAATGTCAATGTTTCTCAAATTTGAGACCTTTCCTGTCCACCCCATAGCTTCCTATTGCAGAGTTGACATTGCAACATACAGTATTTCCCTCCGCCCCTCCCACCACCAGGTGCCATTACTCGTGCAGTCGTTTGGGATAGTAGGAAGAAAGATAACGGCACTTGATGTTAAATAAACAGTTTGCATACTGTCTTCCTGCTCTGAGCTGTAAAAAAGCACTGCTGCTCTTTTCATGTCTCGGTCAATTTGAGTGTCTGTGATGGGAAACCTTTTGGAGAGAGCATTTTATAGATAATATTGCCATCATAACTCAGTTTCAAATAACTGTCATTTTGTATGTGATGCCTATAGAAAGCACCTTGCTAAGTAATGCTCATCTTAGTGAGAAGTCCCTTTTATATTCCTGAAGGAGTGCTCAGAGGAGGTTATCAGCATAATAACAGGGATTGATTTTTGCTATGATGTTGAACAGCATCATTCTAACACAGGTTTACAGGATTAGGATGCATAGCCTATAATGGAACTTTGTTGGATGCATAACTCGGTCAAAAACATAATGATTTTATTACAAGAAGACTAGAAACCAAATAATTAAGCAGGGAAACATCACCAGATACAAGCAAAGTGGTGCTAGAGATGGAGGGGCTCCAACCAGAGGAAAGTTGAGCTGCTAGGTCAACAAGAAGCTTTATCAACAGTGTTAAAAGAATCAGATTTATTGCAGCAAAAATCACGAGCTAAGTTGTGATGGAGGGCTCAATCCTTTGGCTTGTGACAGCTTGTGACACCTCCACTGACGCTTGTGGCTTAAATAAAAAGGCACGTCACAACAGTGGTAAGTGGAAAGAGAGAAAGAAGGAGAACGAGAAAGGAAGCCTGAAGAAACACAGACAACAAGTCAGTGTGTGTGATGCTATACTGCCATCATTCTGATAATGAATGGGACATGCACTTGATTTGCTTAGAGAGCCTCAGATGAGATTGTGTACAGGAAAGCGTGGCCATGACAAGAGGGGTGAGATGATTGAATTTCGGCAGCCACGAGCTTGGCGGAGCCAGAAATCTTGTTTGAGTGTCAGAAGATGTGAAGCAAAAAAGCAAAAACACTGAAAACTGAGTATGTAATGCCTCAATTTCCCCTGAACTAGCTTTCCCTCAATTTCCCCCGCAATTTCTGCCAGCACTCTCTTTTCACTGTGCTAAATAAGCTGCAATGAAACAGCAATTACATGCAAGTCCCATGTGTTTGTCATTCACAGCAGCAGCACCTTGACCGACTGAAGAGGACACATCAGCCAAAAGAAGCCACACGTGGCTAAACGGTGGTTCGGCTGATATAAAAGCGAGATTAAAAAACTAAAAAGATCAGAGGGGCCAAAAGAGTAGCCAATAAGCTCTCCTGTATTTCCACTTTTTCTTTTTAAATTCTCTACTCTCATCAGGAGAGCATCAGTGCCTGACATCCTTACAAAATGTCTGCTTACCTTAAAGAAAGAAGAGCATTAGAGCCAAAGGAACAAGCCAGGGTGCTGTGATTTTTCACAGACCAGTGGCCCCAGAAAATAAAATTATGAAGGTTATTATTGGGTGACGGCCCCAAAGCACGTGTGCCAAAAAAATCAGCAGAGGGTAGGCAGAAAAAAAAGAAACTAAATGGATAAAGACACTATATAAAAAGAAAGCAATGGCTTATTATTTGACTGGTAACTGATGCATGACTAAAACCACACAGTGACGAGCAAAGAAAGCCATTAAATCTGAATAAAGAGAGATCTACTTGCAAATCCCTTTTATGACAGTTTGTCCAATTTCCAGATCATCGCACACTTGAACCCAAACTTCCGGCCTACATTAGAGCAGGAGGGTTTAAAGATGTAATTTCACCTACGCTGCTTCCTCACGCCAGCAGGAGCATCAAAAGCTGAAGCAAAAAAAGTGGAGGGTGGATGATTTCCAAGGCCTAAAACTTGGAATGTTTTGGTTGGCTGGAAAAGATGCTGATCCAAACTCATAACGACGGAGGAGGTAGAAAAACAGATCTCTGTTATCCCTCTTGTATATGTAGAGAGGCGCTCCTCCTCACCCACAGAGATTTAAAGCGAGTGGATGCTACAACAGCGTTATCTCAGTGGTAATCAAGTTCCAGCTGGACAGACTGTGTCCAACAGCTACAGTCGCTGGAGTGAGGAAGCCATCGTGTGCGCTGACTGAGAAGATGAAGCTGCTTTTTTACTCTAAGAGAACCAGAGTGTTACACAGAGCAGTGACTTAAAGCAAAGAATAAGTCTGTAAATAATAAAGTCAGCATTCTTACCTGATCACTAATACAACGCTGTCTATATACTATACATATGTAGGTATATTGTTTACCACGATCACCATCTTAGTCTAGTGTGTTAGCATGCCTACTTTTAGCAATTAGCCCTGGACATAAAGTACATTTGAAACTGATGGGGATGCCATTAGATTTGCAGGTGTGTGGTCATAATCCAAAGTCCTGGAGAGGTTGTGACCACCACAATGTGAAGTCATAATCTTGCTGGAAAACAACGCAATATTTCACTGTCACATAAACAGCAGGATCAGCTCGAGGATTACCCATCAGATTCAGCCGTCTAAGCTGTGAGTGGACTGTTATTAAAATGTTCTCTCAGTAAATGCCTTTAAGAGCTTCACTTCATAAAACATCAATTAAACGGAGCAAAAACACTATAAGAGACAAACTACTTCTGAAATCAGACAAATCATTACGCAAGCAAAGCATGTATTTTGACTGGGCTGGCTGTGCTGCACTGATGTTGATTCAATAGCTTTCTTGGCAAAGTGGCACTTCCATTAAAAGTCACCGCCTTTCGTCAGCAGCAAATGAGATAGATAAAGATCGTAGGTGTGTAATGTCATAGTCAGAGTGTTTTAAGGTGTCAGATTGAGTGGTGTGTAAAACAAGAGAGGATTTAATGAGCTCGCTTTGATTACAAGTGTCATCTCGGACGACATCCTCAGTTTCAGAATGTACTGGACTGTGATATTATTACAATCCCCCACTGAATCACCTGCTTAAGTAACACAAAGGAGAAAGAAAGAAAGCACTGTAAGAGAGTTATAAGATGAGGAAAGCGTTCAGGGAACATTTCAGCTGACACAAAGGGCAACAATTACGCTGGTCTCTGTTGCCCTACCAACCTCCAGATGTGTCCTCCTGACAAGTCATTCCTCTCCAACACCAGCTTTGTTCAGGTCACCACAACGTACTCCATCAACTTTAATCCTCAACAGTGGGGATTAAATACAGGGATTATACTGTCATACAGACAGTAAACAACAGATACAGCAAGAAGCTGTTAGCTTAGCTAAAAGACACACATGGCTGTCCACTTTGTGCAGGAACACACACACACACGAACACACACACATCATTCAGGCATTTTCTAACCAGAGTTATGACAGGAACACCTCTCATGGCCAAATAAACAGCTTTAACACCCGTTTCCCTTCATGCAGCATATCCACTGTGACTCATTCCAAAAGGCCAGCGATCAAATGCTGACTCACAGTGTGGACAACAACAGTCTATAAACACAAGCAAGCGCTCAGTGCTTCAGGGTCGTCCACTGGGCGCCTGATGTGAAACAGTGACCCAACCACACCAAAAGCCATGTAAGAAACAGTGAAAGTGATCCAATAAACCCTGCAGTGGGGTCACTGTTGAAATAAATACTTTATTTGGCATTACACGTTAGTGGTTGACCGACATGGGTTTTTTTAAAGGCCGATGCTCAGAGAGCAGAGCGGCCAATGATCGATAAATAATTCCTATATCATGTTTTTCTTTTGCATCTCATAAAATTCCACAATTTAACAGGAATAACATTTGTTTGACTCTAATTGTTAAAGTTATTGTCGGTATCGTGTCTGTTTGACGTGTCCGCAGACATTTTTTGTT
Organism: Chaetodon trifasciatus; assembly: GCA_037975065.1. Lineage (NCBI taxonomy): Eukaryota > Metazoa > Chordata > Actinopteri > Chaetodontiformes > Chaetodontidae > Chaetodon > Chaetodon trifasciatus. The sequence goes on from JBBMOE010000032.1 coordinate 7,425,788, forward strand.
TAATGGGCCTCGTGAGTGCAGGTGGCGTCTGATGCCGATCATCTCAAAGTGACAGATAAGGGCTACAATATGTATATTCATGGCTGAATAGACACTCCACAGTTGCCTGCATGGCACGGCTAATAAACTGCAAGAAATGCTGATGTCAGTATGAAACACATAATTTCATGTCTTTTACGGCAAGTTCACTCAGAGCTACTCCATGTCTCAAAGACATGGAGACAAGAGATGAGACACCAGACATCCAGATTTCAACTGTTTGGTTTTTGTCTGATATTGCACATAAAGAAACAACAGCAGCTGAATAAAAGCAATGTTTTTTTTTTTTTTTCTTTCTGTGTGGCCAGGTGACCCAAGTCTTTGCCAGGAATTTCACTGAACACATAAAAAACAAAAGATAAGATAAGATAAATTTGTTGGATTTGTTGAACCCATCCGGTTCATTGAAATACTAGGACAGAACATGGAGAGAGCACGATTATTTTCCCCATTTATCTGTAAAACCCTTTCTTTCACTGAAGCCAGAGTAGCATTAGAGATAAGTTGCATGTTGATACTGTTTCAACAGTCACATCAGTTTTTCCCCAAACACACAGCACATTTCTGCTTTCTGCTCTCTTTTTTTTCCTTTTTGAGGATTGCAATATTATATTCTCTTAAAGCCATTTAAGTCTCATCTTGTCTTTGTGCACATGGATTATAAAGCACTTTGCAATCTGTGGCAGGATTAACAAATCATTTAAATCATCAAGTAGAAGAACAAAAGGACTTTTAGGTGTGGCAGGATTAACTATTTTTACACAGCAAAAGGGAACTGGATGTACATTGAGTTCTTCTGTTTGTGGTGTCTTAAAAAGCCATGAGAATTATAAAACTGAACTGAAGTATGGCACATTGTCATGTGTTATCAGTGTACCAGCCACTTATTACAATCAGTTTGGGGAGATTCATCCTCCTTATCAGATCAAAGGCAAAGATGTCCTCAGAATGAATCCTGACAGGAGGGAAATCCCTCATTACCACATTTGGTCTCATGATTGAGGTCATAGTTGTTCAGATCATGAACTTGCATGTTAATCATTACTGTATTATTCTGCACTATTTTAAATGTGTGCTGCTTTCAGACCTAATGCTCAAACTGCCTCAGTCCACTGCCTTAAAAAATGAGTCAGAGGTGTAAAAAATGTTGGCACTTCCTCCCCACAATAACATGTTTAACCAACAGACAGAGTCAATATTTCACTTGACATGTGACGGATCCAATCGATGAAGCCACATAATGACGCTAACATTGAACAGGATCTTAAAGGAAAGTTTAGGTGGACCTGAGCCAAGGCAACAGCAAGAGAGTGACTTCAACCATGGCGGGTTGCCCCCTTTCCAGAAGGAGAGTAAAATGCAAAATTCAGACTTAAATCTGAACAGATGGAATATTCATTACACAAGACTCTTGAATTTATTCAGGACCTGTGCTGATTTAAAGGGGGATCTTGGTCTTGGTTCATAGATGATACGAATAAAAAAAATACATAAATGCTATATACAGAATTTAGTCTTTCTATTTCTTCTTCCTGTCAAGCTTTTTGTCATTCAGACTGTGTGGCTCATTCTGCCTTTAGTGACACCGACTTGTGTCCTGAGCTCAAATTCCATCTTAATTGTCGAGCTGTCACAACCATTTAGAGTCTGACTTAAATTGGCAGTTTATCAATGCTCCTAACAATACTTGCAATTATCTTTCACTGCAAAAATTGAAAAACTGATCAATCTCAGTGCTTCAGGTAACAATCTGGTTTCTCCATTTCAGCCTGAGACATTCAGCCTGGTGTACCTTCCACCTTGGGTAAGTTAACAACACACTCATATTGGGCAAATGCCAACTCCACAAAAATCCAGATTTTCATGTCGTCACACGGAGCGGTTCACTTAAAGAAACAGACCAGCTGGATTTGAGGACTGGATCCACCACATTCTGAGGGCACAGCAGAGGCTCGGCCACATTGTATGTTAAAAGAAGAGAAATTAAAATTTTGCTATAATTTCACATCGCAAGAGTGTGTTTGGATCATGACGCCTTTTCTGCAGACAAGAGACAACTGTATATTAATCGGGGGACACTGACCACAGATGTCCCTTTTCTTCCGCATACTGATGACAAAAAGGTCAATACAGACAATGGACAAGGCAAATAATGAGACCGAGTTCACTGACAACCAAGAGAGGCACTAAGAAAATCAATATTCAGTGTTTCACCCTGCAACCAGGGTAGCAGCCCTTTCCGAAAATAAGGATAAGTGCATGTGTGTGTGTGTGTGTGTGTGTGTGTGTGTGTGTGTGCATGAGCAGTTGCATGCATTCTCTGCTGTGACTGATATTGCATCACATCCAAAAGATTAAATGCCAAGTCGTAAACAATGAGCTCTTAGGTTGTGAAACCACACAGAAAGTACCATAAATTTTGTCTTTCTTCTGTTTCTTAGAGCTCTATGAGCTGATTTAAATGGCAGTTACCACAAGGTAGATTTGGCATGACCAGAGATATTACTTTTAAGTGTAGTACTTGGGCGTACATTGTTTCATTGAGACAGGAAGACCCATTGAGTCTTGACAATTGCTGGAAGGCATGCAAATTCTGCACGGACAAAGGCCTCTTCTGGAGCAAATGTTTCACTGCCACACTGCACAATGCATTTCAATTGTATTCAATCAAAAAAACCAAAAACTCTCCTTACATTCTTGACATTTTCACTGTTGAAAACAGCTCAGTCGTCCTGAGAGGGACTTTTGTGTAGTTAAGGTCAAAAACATGTCATCAGTTCACCGACCTGGATAATCATCCTTAAGTGTGAGTCCCACATCTGTCACTGCGACTCTGGCTGTTCCATTTCCTCTGCCTTTTGTTCTTCATTCAAACCCTTCCTGAGCTCCCCCATTAGATAATGCCATTATCACAACAAAACTCAGGGCAATTAAATGCAGATTATGCTGTAATTCAGACTCTGGTGCATTAGTCTGTGTTCCATCACGGAGCTATCTAATACACCTCTAATGCATTCAGACAGTAATATCCCTCTCTAATCCTTGGTAATGTTCGGTGCTGCACCTCCCCATGGATTAACCAAACCCTCTCAGTTTTAAAAGCATTCTGATCCGTACACAAAGTGGCAAGCACCTCTGGAAGGTACACCTACTATGTTGAGTTGAATCCATGTCTCTCAGAAAAGCTGCATTTTTAACAGTGTGCAATATTTCCTGAGTGAAAGTCTGCAGGAGGTAGATTCCCATCAGCCTATGGCCTTTTACCTGCCAGAAACTCCTTGTCTTGTTCAGGCAGAACACATTTGACCGCAGACATGACGGGGAGCTCAAACTCACAATGAAGGGGAAGTATAAGTGAGTTTTAGAGGCCGGGGACACAACAGAGATTTCCAATTAACAGTCTTTGTGCAAAGAATTTTTTTTTTATGCTATCACAGTTGTGTGGGGGGACTTCCCTGAGAAGGCAGCTGTTTGCTTGACTGCACATAACCTGTCTTTGTCCATGTTTCATTCATCTGACTCTCTGTGTAATTGGAAAGATGCTACATTTCTTGTCCTTCCTTTAAAGACATTAATACTTCACAAAAGCTATTTAAGTATAACGAAGACAGCTAGTTTGATTCCCATGGTGAGCAGTATCTTTCGCCCTTAATGTTCCACTTAGTGTTTAATACGTAAGCGTTCATCAAAATCTGCGTGGGCTTACAATTTGAAAAGGTCGCGTGGATACTTTTCCGCAGAGACAATACAACGTTCAACCTTCAGCAACTCACTATGACTGACAAACCGCTTACACAATAGTTCAATTGTATGAGAAGAAACATTGTAATGAGTATTATTATCGCTTATTATAGCTTTTGTAAGATTTGTAAAGTGCTGTGCGTCATTGTCTGATTGGGATGACAAATGTTGTCCGGAGCTTTCTGTTGCTGTATTTTGTAGTTTTGTTCTGTGAAGCACGTAATGCTAATGAGTAGCCTTCTATATTTTGCTGGATGTTGTCACAGATGGGTTCAAAATGAAATTAAAGCTTTATGGTTATTGTTTTACACCATCTTCAGTACAAAGACTTTGATAGAGAAACTGTTCACTGCTCCAACCTCACAAAGGACAACCATCAGAACCACAATGATGATGGTTAAGAGCCAGAGAAATTCAATTGCTTATTCAGCCGGAAGCATTAACAAGATCTCCCCGCTTATGTTGCCACTGAGTCACAAAGCTATACGCATGATCTGTGTAAACAGAACGACAGAGAAACCTACAGACAGGGAAAGTCTTCCAGTTGTAAACAGAAGGCTTACCAGTCATTAGCTGAAGAAGGAAACATAGTTGCCGTGCTGCCCATCCAGCAGCACTCTGTCCTTGAGCTGTAGCACTAGAATGAGGTACCCCGGGCCGCATCAGCACCAAGACCCAACATGACTCACGCATTGCAAGAAACACTAACAGCTGTGTTATTTTATTCGTACTGAAGTGCTATTGATTTTTTCATCCAATAAAGCTGCAATTTAATATCTTCAGTCTATCTCAGCTGACTCACCCTCGTGGAGTCTTTCATGACTTTCTGCAGATCATCCAGCATAATCTGTAACTGTGATCTGGTTTGTTGTGGGGCCACAAGGTATCAGCCTGAGAAGGTCTGGCATGTTTGCCGTCAAACCACCTCAACTTCAGCGGCCATTAAAAAACTCTGGGGAGGAGGCGAGAGGGAGAGCGAAAGAAAAAAAAGGCACAAAGAGAGAAACAGATCCTTCCTCTTCAGGCAAATATTTACTTTCTGAGCTAAAAATACAGATTTCATTGGACGTCTGTCAGTCGCCGTGTGGCTCAAACACAAAATTTTGGGGTTGAAAGAGAAACTATTAGTGTCTAAAGTCTTTTAAGTCCAGATGAGAGGGCCATCACTCTGCTGGACTACAGCCTCAGTGAAGCTCACTGATGTTTTCATGAAGAATTCCATTTCATTACATCCAAGGCACCGAATGAGTATGATATTCCTTGTTATTAAAATCTTCAGTGGTAGATTACTTTTCATGTGTATTGCTGCATTTTTAAGGGGTCTGGCTTCTTTGCTGTATGGTGACAGCCATTACTTTTATTGCATCTGCCTATTAAAACCTGTAATATTGGTTTTTACATACAAGAGACTGCTTGTTGCCTTCAGTTCCAAACTTCTATCATGCATCATAACACTCATACAGGATTAACCCTGTGTGTCTCCTTCACAAATGCAGAAAATAAGATTCAAGTTCATTGATTCATATGGGTACATTCGAGCCAGAAGAAAGAAAAATAGAAAACATGGAATGAGTCATCGACCAGAAATCACATAGAAGCCATAAGGAAAAGCGATATAATACAACAACAATAATACACCAGGCCATATGCTCTGGATATGGATTAAGATGACAGCCACGGAGAACCACTTTCAGAGAGCAGATGTTGACATACAGGCCTAAGTGACACTTTTAAAACTGATCTGTGTGTGGATGAGTTCATGTGTGTTGGTAAGTCTTTGTACGTCCCTGCATTTGTTTGTGTAAATTGGAGCAAACTAAGACAGCAGAATGGACAACATGTGGGCATTTGGCTACACAGGCTTAGTGACTCACATGTGGCTGTAACTACTGGTGATGATCGAGACGATAAAGCCCAATGAAAGTTATCATCATGAGGATTATTCGGTACTCTGTAATCCATGAGTGACTTAGGTGCAGCTGATGGCAGTGATCTGCCACTTTTGCTGTGACATAATATACCAGACGGGGGTTGGTAAAACAGAAAAGCCTGTAGACTGTTTAATCAAGACAAGCGACTGCTGTAAAGGGGAAGACACTTGGGTGTACAGTTACAACATCTATTTCCTACTTTCATCTCATCAATTTCTCATTTACAAATTCCCCAAGAAGAAATCTGTGCTGTAACTGGCTGATTTTATCTGCTTCTTCCCTATCCAATGCACCAAGTCATTACTGCAAATGACTTGAGACACCGGTTCTTCAACCAGCTCGCTGAAGCAACTATAACATACAAAAGGCAAGAATGGACACCAGAGACACATCAACAGGTTTCCAGATTGTGTTGTGGGTGAAATATCTATTGCAAGTCTATGTCTGTGCACACTCTCACTCCTCATACACAGTGTGTATGCCAGCTTGTTCTTGTACAAACAATTCAGCCCACCCTTGAAGTAAAAACACAGGAAACTATTGTGACTGTTTATGTGATATTACCAACTCAGCCTGACCTAAAAGGCAAGAGAAGAAAGGGGGTATCCCTCATCAAGCCTGCCTTTTGAAGCTGGTGTCATGAATGCTATTGATTCAAGGTAAATCTGACCAAAGCTGCAGCTGTAGATCCACGAGGAGTGATGAGAAAAGCCTGAGAGCACCTGCTCCTGACACGCTGACCTCTGGGGATCTCTGAAGGTCGCCAGCCATCGAGTTAAAGCAGCACGCTAAAACTGAGGGTTTTACTTAACTTCAGAGGACAACAAGAGGCCTGTGTTATAATGGCATGACAGAAAACCCAGCCTATGGACACTGCAGCTGGCACAGAGACCGTACTTTGCATGCAGACAGATGTGGAACTTGTTGATGTTCCAGCATTGATTCGGAAGCGAAGCGAAGGATTGTTCCCTGCTGCTCACATCCAGTCAAAAAGTTAATCCCAGTAAGCGGGTACATTTCCTTCCACACAGAACGACAGGTGGTTCCATTCACAAAAAAAAGAGAGAGACTGAATGATTGTTTCATTCAAGTAAAAGCTACCATTAACCTCCCATTAAGCACCTATGATACAATTCTGCCCCTAAAACATTATCATCCACCATCTGAAAGTAGACTTAACACTGAAACCACAGACCTGGCTTTAATAATCTAAATGGATGATTTCAGAAACCATTACAGCTGCTGCAGAGGTTATTTTAATGGGTCAAACTAACCTAACTACCACAAATCTACGCACTCTGAAAGGACACCATGTATCCGCAGGGATAATATGCGCTCACACAAGCTTCATATCAGTTACGCTCGTGATTGCGAGTTACCATTCCCGTTGTTTCCATTTGCCCTCGGCCCGTTTCATCTCCTGCAAATTCAGTTATGTTCCCACACTTCCCCGAATGTCTGTCAACAACACCCAAACAACTCGACAAGAATGTTGCATCCATGTGTGATGGCAGAGAGAGCAATGCACTGTAGTGAAAGCAATGGCAGCAGCAAGAAGGCCAGACTTTCAAGTGGTGGAAAACAGCCAGTCACACATCTGACTGGAAATGCAAAATACTGCGTGGCTGTGTCTTATTATGTTGCTCAGTACACAAGCTGCCGTCAGTGCAGGAACAGTATCTCAGCCTCCTCTACGATGGATTGGTGTGATTGTGAAACACTGTTGTAAAATAGTGAGTCAAGACATAAACCCATTCTGTATCAGTGCTGGGACACACTCAAGTCTTACTGATAATAAACAGTGTCACTTCTTCTATGGTTGTCTCTTAAGACACCACGATGCTGGAACAAAAGACGGAAAATAATTTCCCATGATAAATACACCCGTCCTGACAAATCTCTATTCAAGCCCTGTAAAACTAGCTCACCACAATAAATACAGCCATTCTTGACAAGCTAAAAGGGGGAAACACGATGTGCTGAGGCTTTGAGACTTTGGCTCGCCGTGCTGCATCTGCACGCTCTCAACCAGAGTCCATTATGACCGAGCTGCCAAACACTTCCTCCTGCACGAGCTCAAGCTAACACAGAGCAGACGCCACAACACGGAGCTGCTGGCAGGGCCTTCTCCTCCACCCGCCTCTACATTGGGTACACTGTCCGCACAAATTTCTTCTACATACATCAATACATGCACACACACACCGACACATAATCACACATAAAATACTTTTTGTTCCTGGTTTTCAAGGCCGGGCATGAGAAAGCAGGGCTGGCTCGGGATTTTCAGATTTAACTGCTGCTTCAAATGAATGCTGCAGCAATGTTGATGCTGTAGTAAGAAAAGGCAGAAGCCAGAGTGGCATTTTTTAGATAAGCGACAGATTGCTGTTGTATTCGGGTTCATGTAAAATGTCACAGTCGTCCAATAGAGGCAAAAAATAAATAAATAAATAATACTCCATGTGGCATCATTCCAAGAGCAACTGTTTGTGCTAACTCTAGTCATGTTTGACACTCATCGGTTTTATTTTTCCCTCATTTAAAAAGAGTGAAAGTCACAGTATTACTGATAGATAGATAGATAGATAGATAGATAGATAGATAGATAGATAGATAGATAGATAGATAGATAGATAGATAGATACTTTATTCATCCCCAAGGGAAATTCACAACACTTGCAAACAGCCTACCATTCAAAAAGAAGGCTATTTCATTTCTGTTTGTTATTAACTGCCAACTGTTGCTGAAGACCGCAATAGTTACCATGAAACTTGATCGTGGCACAAAATGACATTAAGGCAAGGCTTTACAATTTCTGTCACCTCCTTACTGACAATGAAAAACATGCGGTCTGCACCGAAGTTTGATATTTCCCTACAGAATCCAGCACTTATCAAAGACACATAACGCATCCAGAAAAAGTAAATAAAATAAAAGAAATTGCAGGCCCAAAACAGTCAGGACTGAATTTAGTGTTAAACATTATAGACATAGCATGTTAGCATTAAAATCACAGATTATGCAATCATTCAATCAATGGACATTCCTTCATAGTTTGAGTCACATGTCAGGAGAGCTAAGAGCAGTAAGGTCAAATCCAGTACTTGAGCCAACATACAAGATCACAAATCCAGGAGCTCAGTGTTGTTTGTGCCAAGCCTTGTACTGCAATGTCTCTGTGCAGCGTCGTCAGACTGGTAGAGAGAGAAAAATCTGACCATTCAAATTCCATGTGACATCAGCATGACAGCAGGAGCATGGACGTCATCCCACCTGGGACTGCTCAGTCAGTCCTCTTCCTGCACACAAATCCCCTTATCAAACTGTGAAACAGATTTGGGCTACATCATGACAGCATGCAATCAGGAACTGAACAGGGCTCTATTATCTCACGACATGCAGGTGTCAGAGGATGTATTTCCCTCCACGCAGGGGCCGTCCTGTGCCAAGAGACAAGCAGATTCTCATCAAAGTGTCGTCCGTGTCTCCATGGAAGCCCGGAAGGTAATCTAATACAGACTCTGAAGCAAGGGGAGAAGAACTGCAGCAAGGGAGCAACAAAGCTCACAGCAGCATTTCAAATATCGACATATTTGATTTAACATCAGGGCTCAGTCACATTCATTTAAAGGCAATATTTCTGATGAATGCTCATTCTGGGATTTACATATTCCTACACAGTCCCTCCACAGTGAGAAATATGACTAACAGCAGCGTTTTCATGCGCAAACATCACTTTATACAGCGGCAAACACATTACAGCTATGAGGCACATTTTGAACACAGCACAGCATTTCCCCCAAATGCATGGTGGGAATTCAGGTGATAAATAATGCAGGCCGCCATGAAGGATTAGTCCAATCTTAATGCAGCTGGTCTGAATTGATTGGCAAGAAACAGGAAGAGAGACAAGAGGCTTTCAGGGAAATCCAAAGCGGCCATTCCGTTTACTTTGGCAATGCTGCTTCTGGTCGGAAACAAGCCGCTTGCCAGCACCTCCAATTCCCCTTCCACAGTGATCATTAAGGCTTCATTCAGCTGTGGCTTAAAGACAAAGACATACTGTATGTCAGGAGTGACATTTATTTGTTGTTGTGCACTTTTCTGAGATATTTTGAATCACATTTTGATGTTGAATCTGTTCCGTTTTGTCAAAACAGACCTAATCAGGAAATATTTATGTCAAAGGCAACATGGACTGGTTGTCAACAACAATTATACACTTTTGCACAACATGCCTTATAGCACTTTTACCTACAGTGAAGCAATACACACATCTGCTCATAAAAACACATAATCTACTGGTACAGGGTGATGCTAACAGCAAGCATTCAAAATCAGCAGCACTGCCAATTTCCAGCATCCGGTATAACCAAGACTGGAACAACAAAGACATCCAGAACACAAAAAACTGAAATGATCTCAGTTTTTTCTTCTCAATGGCTCAATATGATGGGCTCAGCAATATTTATGTGACATACACAGCAGATCTACATCCTTTGCACAACCATAGGGAAATGCCACCCAGACAAAACTCAAAGCAATTGAGGAATTTTATATAGATTTTTTTAGAACAAGTTGGGCATGAGTGTTTATACGTGTTGATGTTAAATCTCCTCTTTTTTGGAAGAATGGTGTTGCATCCCAACAGCAGTACACCAAAGACTTGCAGGATCTAGGCACAGTGAAGCTGTTCTGGAGGCCTGAAGTGGTCTACCAGCTTATCGATAAACACACAGTATGCTGGTCTTCAATTTTCCACCCATCTGCGTCTTTTCAAAGCTACATAACTAAACACGCTTTTTCTTTTCATTCATTGTCCACAGCCCACTTCTGCACAGAGCCTTTCCTCGGACCACCTCAGCCTCACATATTAGTGATCAGCCAATGTCTGCTGCTGTTGTTTGTCCAGCAGGTCACTGATGTCTCCACCTGAAGAATGAAGGGTGACCAGGACTCAAAAATGAGCATCGCCCAGTTTGCAAGGTTTCTGAGAGCTACTGTGACTTTAACTGTTACTGTTTCTTTTTATATGGGAGCCTCTGGCTGGCTCCAGCCAATGAACACCAAGTTTATTGTAATTAGCATGCATTGATATCACTGCCATTAATGTTGGTTTCACAGTGCTGTTGACTGCTGGACTGAGAGTAATAGCGAGGAGTTGTTTCAACAGGAATCTGCTGACCAGTAGTTAGTAGCCTACTGGTGAACAGCAGGCTTTGAACAGCAGGCTTTGACTACTATTACACCACCAGGTGACCCTTTTACAGCTGGGGAGGCTTTAGGACTAAGAGGTTTTACTGCTGGGGATTTTCTGGAGCAGCATTCGTTATTATAGCCTCTGTCAGATGGGCTGCATCTCTTCAGGCACCAGGGAGTAATACAGGGGATGGTTGCAATCACCATCTATGATTTAAAGGTATCAATCACAGTAGCAATGACCATAGCAACAAGCCTCTCTCAATTTGAGTGACAGACAAAATCTATAGCAGGTGACTGTGAATGAATAGTCTGCTTTTGATGCACAGCAAATATGAGCACAGCAATATGATTAAAATCTGTCATATTGATATGATATGAAAATTGAAATCAATGAGACGTTGCTGTGTGTTTTGCATTTGTTAAAGGCATTCATTTCTTCCTGGGCTGTTGTTACTGCATCAGTTTACTGCACTGGTTTTATGTAACAAGAAGAAACAAGGAACAGCATTTTCCAACTACTCAACATGACAGAAATATGATCACGGCAGAAAAATTGTAGTCAACTTGCTGAAATTGAAAACAAAAGCATCAAAGTTCTGAATTTAGCTAAAACCTAAATATCCTTTCTATCTGGCTCATTGGTGTATTGTTTTAAAGGAAGAAACAAAGCAGCTGAGCGTAGCTTGAACATATATCCCTCATCAAGAGAGTAATGTACTAACATCTGCCGAACTTGACTAACGTGTCTTGAGACAAAGCCCTTATGTAATCACACGGAGGCCATCAGAAGACAGAGCAAGTGTCCTCCTATAAACAGAAGCAACTCCATGCACAGCACTGTGTCTCTTCAGGGGACCAAACTCTAAATATAGCCTATTTTGAACTCTGCCCCCTTCCTCTCCCTCTCAAACACGCACACACACACACACACACACACACTCACACACACACACACACACACACACACAGTCATGATGACTCCTCTTTGTTCTGCTTGTATCTTGATGTCCATCTAACTCTGGGACAAAATAGTATAAAGGGCCAAACACTTTGAACATCTTAACCCATGAGCATGGCTATACAATGTAAACTATGTGAGAAGGAGGGATTGGATATGTGTGTGTGTGTGTGTGTGTGTGTGTGTGTGTGTGTGTGTGTGTGTGTGTGTGTGTGTGTGTGTGTGTGTGTTTGGAAAGAAAGTGGCCATATGCCACCCAGGGCTGAGGGCACTGTAGAGGGGAGTGTTCTGGCTGTGAGCCCAAGAAATGACAGAGAGCAAACAGGGAAATGAGCCAACAACAAAAATGATGACACTTCTGCAGAATTAGTGCTTCAAAGTTTTATCACTGGGGGATTTAAACCCACCTTTTGCCGGTATTACACCCTTAAATTAATGTAATTGTCCTCCATTTGATAGAAGAAACTAAGGACGCTACTCCTGACCAATATTCCACTTATGTACATAGCTTTGTGTTCTGGTAATGTACTATCATTTCCTGTACTATCATGTCTGATGAAAGCACAAGTGGAAACAGCTGCCTCACTATTATACTGCTGTTTTTAAGCAATTTCACTGTAAAAGCGTAACTAACTACGGGACACACCAGCGTGGTGTATTTCAGGCCACGTGGGGTTGAAATTGTAATAAACTCTCATGAAAAAATTGGGTTTATTAAAGTCTGTGTAACCCTCCGGAAAAACCCCTGAAAGCATGAACCAGTGGCTCACACAAACATGTGCAGGGAAGCATGAGCTGTTTAAGCAAAATGAAAGAGGAAAGACAAAACAACAAGCAATGACAGCAGAAAGCATGCGGCAGCCAGCTTCGACGCATCCGTGGATAGTCGGCGTTTACCTTTCCATTGACCATCAACAGAGACATTATTGGGATGACACTGTGGCGGATGTGACAAGGATATTTTGAGTACTGTGCAAACACTGAGGAGCACAGGGTAAACAAAGCTATTCAACTAATATCTGCTGTTATGTTTTGATTCTCACGGCGGACTCACCATCATAACAAACACAAACCAGACCGAATGCATTTAGCTAGCAGGGCAAAACGGGGGACAGACATTCATCACTCATGACCTGTGCACACCTTCACATGTATGGACAGATATCAAGTAGTCTGCTCTCTAGGGAGGCAGAACAACAAAACTCGTTTTCTTCTCCTCATGTGTATCAGGGAACACTGAGAGGCCTTGGGTGAAATTCAGCTGCCTATTGTCTGCCAGTAAATGTCAAGTCCTCAAGACACGACTGAGCAAGCACAAATCCATGGACTGCATCAACACTCCAGATGATCAGAATGAGCAGAAATGGAGACTTCCACACGGCGCTGAAATAGCCTTTCTCCCGGAAGAACAAGAAAAAGAACATTTTGTGGAGTCGCCTGGTTTTGATTTCATTGCTCCTTTTATTCCTCGCTGTTTTCACAGTACCTTTCTACTCTTTGTTCAAATAAGTCCCCAGACAGGTTTAAATTATAGTCGCTACAAAGCAGCAAAGCAGGGCTATTTTCATTCACTGCCACTTTACCAAGAAGCCAGAGGGAACGTTAATTTGTGAGACAAAGTTTTGGGGCCTAAGCAACAATGTGTCAAACGAGACAAGAGTGAGCAGAGTTAGATGGCCTCATAACACCTATGTCCTGTTAGAAAAGTCACTTTGTGGCAGACCTCCTGGAACTGGAGCGAGGGCAGATAATTACACTAACATTTCTCCAGTAAGAGCACTTGACCCCCAAACACTTAAAGAGGGTCTGCTCAGTGGCCCAACTGAGGACCGTGGCTCGCTATGAATATGTTTCGCTGACTTAATGTGAAACAGGTCACAGAACAGGATTACCTTGCCAGCTTAACCCTTGGTAAATGAAAGCTTCAGGAGACGAAAAACCAAATGAGAAACCCTATCCCTTCACTCACACTGTGAACTTAACAAGATCCGAGTGGTAACCCTGCTGAGGAGCATGGGTACAAATTGCCCAGCTGTATTACAATGTCAACTAAATGGTGATTTGAGATACCCTGCTGTACAGAGGCAGCCGGCCAGAGCCTTGAAATAAGACTCCACAGGCAGTTGACAACAGACAGACTGCTCCCAGCGAAGATACCATCTAGAAAGGTGATTAGCGATAGGCTTGTTTGTTTCCACAACATTAACTCTGTTCAACATGAACTTTTGCTCTAATATTTCATTGCTTTTTCTTTTCACCTGCAGCCAGATGAGTTCATATTGTCCACAGCAATAAAATTATATGATTAATCAATAATCAAACAGTTTGTTAGCGTTACTATCGACTTATCATTGGTGGCGATTTATTCTGAGGAGCCTGATCACACTTCAGGCTCACAGCATTATTAACTTCACATGTGATGTAATGCTGTGCAGCCCACCCTATTCTTAGAAAAGGGACATTTGCAGGGCTGAACATAAAATGTCACTCTTGTTACAGAAATGTCACTCTCCAGTTTATTACTTTGCCGTTTTCAAGTAGTCACAGAGAGGCTCACCGGCTCTGCTAGAGGACCTGACCCTCATTTTATGGAAGGTGAAGATTAATAATTGATGGCTAAATAGATACTACAAACTAGGGACCTTTCTCTTCCTGAATGGCAGCAGTGTAATAAGTCACCTTCATCTTGATATGGCACACATCATTCATCTAACACATCCTGGCACAGATTAACACTGGAAGAAGAGGGAGTGGTCAGTTTTGAGCAGTGCAGCCGATCCAGTCTGCTTTCTGGATGTTCACGGTGCTTGATGCACTCCCCAGAGTACCGTTTGTGTGCAAGGCCTCTTTTTGTCCTTCTAATCATTCAATTTATCATCTCGAGCATCAAAACAGTGACAATGAGGCAGGATGACAATGACAACATGCTGTGAAAGCAGAGGAGGGGACTGGCGGAAAGGCTGATGATAACATCAGGTTATGCAAAAACATGTTAGGCTGTCAACACTCCCGACACCTTGGACTGACTCACTTCTGAGCCTGGTTTCACCCAAGTAGGAGAAAACACTCAAAGCCTGAGAACACATAGACGAGTAGGTGTCGGGTCGCCGGCAGTTGCACGTCCACTGATGAAAGACAAATTCTCATGTAGACACGGGACAATATGCATGTTCCCATATGAAGACATTTCCCAGACACACACGACATTAAGAACCATCTAAATGTATTGGTATGGTGAGTAATGACTCAGTGAAGTCCTCTGCATGTCTCACTCTCTGACACTCTCAGGAGAAGAGTTTCTGAATCACTGACATCAAACGCCTCGCATGGCCAAGTGTTTATCTTCAGCAGAGAGAGAGAGAGAGACTGTCTTCTGTTCTCCTGAACCACTCAGGGAGAAGAAATCCATCCGCAGCATTTCCAATCAAGTCGTCCACTGGGGGCTGATTTTACTGCGGTGACACACTGGACACTTTGAACACACTTTGCCTCAGATGACTTTTTAGCTATAGCCATCATCTGATAATAAAATTTGCAACACTAAACGCCTGTGATCAAATATTCAAGTTACCAGGAGCACTGACTCTAATTCAGGGTGTCTGGAATGTAAATGAAAGGATGTGTACATCACGAGAAATGTCTCTCATAAATATTGTATTTTGTGTATTAGCTGTGTCTCTTCAGCGAAGGCTCTTTTGGGTTCGGACATCGCTTGAAAAATAGTTAGCTTTTTCTGTAATTAAATTAAGGGAAAAACTAACTGGAAATGACATCCAGAGGGGGACCCTGAAGACTATATGTATTTCACACTACACCTAAGTAAAACATCAGTTTAGGATCATCTGCACTACAACCTGGGCACCGAGTCCGACTTTGGCAAGCCCAGATGTTTCCACATTAGACAAGGGATCTTGAGAGTTGATGCATGCTGAAGCTCAAACGGCGTGTTGATAGGAAATCCACGTGGGCTGACATGGGAAACTAGATCTGTCCATATTTGTGTGTTTTGTACCTCTCCTCCATTCTTCATCCTCCTCTCTTTCAGTCTGTCAAAAGAAGTCTCACCTGTCCCTTTTGCTTTCAGCTCACACAGTAAACACCAAACACACTTCCTTTAGTGCCTTTTTGCCAAACTAACAGGCCTGTTTTCACTGAGCAAAAGCTTCACTTGTTAGCAATCACTGACAAGGAATGGGAAGCAAATAAGAAGCAGTTAAATAGAACATTTAAACCAATTATCACTGCATTTTAAATCTAATTCAGCACCAACAAGCTCAAACATGCTGCTTGCTGTTCATAGATATAAAAAGAATGAACTCATACAGAATACAGAAACCAACAGCAAAGTCCACATGTTAAAGTTTTCAACAACCAGCGATTGCTGCTATATTTGTGTAGGTGTTAATGCGCAGCCCCCACAGTTTCAGTTGGGACAAGTGTGCAAACAGCGAGTTTGCAAAATGTCAAGAAAGGAGACACTCATGCAACTATATGACTTCTGAATTCAAGTTTCTCTCTTTCACCCAACAAAGACGTGCAACAATGGACAACAATCGCTGATAGCCAGTACATTCACCCAATGTCCCAACAATAATCCTGCACAAACACTTTCTATACTGTGAAGTAACATGTTATTCTAGACTCAGGCCACATGAGTAAGACACACTACGACCACAACAACACCACACTGGCTGTGGGTAAACAAAGTTGGGGTTGCAAAATAGCAAACAAATCATGAGTGGGATGGAAATAGAGTTGCATGCAAATGAAGGTGAATTCGGGCACACTGAGTATGAAGGATATAAAGAGTGCGTATGTCAGTTTGATCATAATTTTGTCATGTTATCCTCGGTATGTATCTGTGACTCACATCAAAAAACAATAGTTGGAAGAAATAACCGCTCGCATGTAAAGCAGTTACACACACTCACACACACGCATATCACACATCTTCTTCTCATGTCAGCGTACAAATGAGATGGAGCTCAAACAGCATCAGACCAGTGAGAAAAAATGGCTCAACACTAAATGTGATGGTTCATGTGACAGGAGGACGGCAGAAAAGCAGCAAAGGAGATACCCAAAGCCTGTGCTTCACATACACACATGTCCCACACACACACAGGTGTCATGATGTCTGAACGGGTCAGTCGTGCTCTTACCTTGGCACTGGAATCCTTGTTTTCCGAACCCCCTGTCAAAACAAAGAAGGTTGAGTTAAATAACTGTTCACTTCCTCTTTCTGGCTCACATACAAACAGTAAATTCACACATACATTCATACCATGGATGCTGTATGATGCACATCAATGTTTTCAAATTTCTGTAGCTAGCTGGAGGCATTTACTCTCAACAGCTTCAAACAGGTTCATTCATCTGGTGTCTCGATAAACATTCCTGGGTTGTTAAGTCAGATATCTCTGGTTACCCTGGACACCCTGCAGGTGGCCAGTTCCCAGTTAACCAGTTCTCGGTAGTTTTTACAACCTCACTACAATGTTTCTGAGGCTGAATGGGAGCGACTCCCTGCAGCCAGGGTGCAAACTATTATAAAAAGCTTTTCCAGAGGGGTGACGGTTTGTAATGGCAGCAGATTAACACCCACGGTTTTGGAATGAGGTGTCCAACAAACACATATGCCTGTAATGTTTGGATGTCCGCATACTTTTAGCCACCATGTGTTCTACTGCTTGATTTCATTTTAATTCACAACATCAGGACAGAAAGCAGTTTTCTTTTCAAAGTGACACTGATATAAATATATACAGTGCCTATTTCGCATATAAATATACTGCATGTGCATGTGACTGCTTGCAAGTTTAATGTAAGTTTTTAGTGTATTTGCTAATGAGCAAGGAAAAACATTAACTCCAAACTGATTTAACATCTAAATGTGCATAAAGAGGCTCCCTTCTTTAATCTACGTTGTCACCTTTGAGTTTCATGCTGAGCTCATGCTTTGCTAAAGAGGAGCGTTTGGTTGGGCAAAGGTCAGGGTGTAAAACCATTGAGGTTAGGAGCTGCCAGCATTAAAGGGCCTGAGGTCAGACTCCCACCTGCAAACAGCACAGAACTGTGAATGTGGGTGCAACTCTACCAAGCTGTCTGCAAGTCAACTCCTCTCACCGTTAAGACATAACTACAACCAGAATCAGGTTTATTGCCAAGTATGTTTTCACATACAAGACATTTGGCTCAGTGTTTTAGTGCACGGTAATAAACACAGTAAGTAAAGCAAAGTACATAAAGACTAAAAGCAAGCGCAAGACAAGAAGCATGAAAAAAAATGTTAAGTTAAACTAAAGTGAAGCAACTTTATCATATTTTCCAAACTGTCTCCCCACGAGCCACTAATGGAAAGATCTGCAGCACAAAGACAACACTCTGCACGTCATATGTTGCATATGTTGGGCCGTTTCTTTCTTTCTTTCTTTTTTCTTTTTAGTGCAGGGGAAGTGCTGTAACAGCGCAATGACGTGCCAGGAAGGGGAGCCTATTAGTCATGAAAAGACTTCATCTAGGTCCAACCTCAGCCACAGCAGTCGTGCGTTAATCAGGGAGGAAGAAAACTGACATTAACAGCATGGACTGTTGTCATTCAGCTGCCCGTCAAGGCTGATACAACACCACTCCTGCGCAAATGTGTTAATTTATGTTTATGCAACACTGAATTTATTCTCAAATAGAGGTCCTGAGATTTCCTTCTGCCACACACATGAAAATGACTGCTTTCGTTCCTCACTGGGAATAGGGGGCATTTCTCTTGTGTGTGGAAGCACAGCCCTGAACACAAGTTTGACACACTCTCCTGCAAACACTTCACTACCAGCATCAACACCACAACTCCTCCCATAAGGGGACAGCTTGGACAACACTTCGACAGATCGGGATCCCTGGAGTAAAACACAGCTTGACACAGAATGCGACTTTTGCAAACACGTTTTGTTTTTTTGTTTTTTTTTCAAATGTCTACTAGTTAAGTGTAAAGGTCAAGGGATCGAGAAGGGAAAGTTGACCTGAAGTTGTGTTACATCGTCGAGCAGAGAGGACTCGACTAAAGTTATCCAACGTGCAACAGGCAGCAGTCAGGGGGTGGTAGGAGGAAGGCTTACCAGATGAAGTCGGTGCAGTGGCTGCAGAAAGTCGGCTGCCTGAAGAACCTGGCTATGAATTTATGGTTCTTGATTTCGTGGACGTTTTTTTGCCTCAAAGCACCTTTGCGGGCGAACCTGTTCGCCACGTCCGCGTTGGACGACTCGTTTAAACTCACATCAGCCATGTCCCCCCGAAAATAAATCAATGCTAATGACAGCTAAGCGTTGCTGTGTTGAAGTGCTTTTCAGTCCGTTTAGAGGCGCAGAGCCAGCAGAGTGTGGAGTGGCGGTCCTCACCGGAGACACCGTACTGTCTGAGGGCTTTCCCTGCCTGTCGATACCACTGGGCTGGTCCGCTGACAGCTCTGCCCGCTGTCAAGTTAGCCAGAGTGCAGAGGTGCCGCATCCGGTCCCCGCCTTCAAAGTAAAAGCTCAGCAACGTCTCAAACGCGAACCTGGTAGCTGCTCGGCGTGACTGTAGTGTATTGATAAGTGTTGGTGGCCCAAGTTAATATAAGTTCAGTATGAAGGATAGTAGCTCGGATTTTAGAAGTGACCTTTAAGGCCCACTTCCTCCTAAAAAAAAAAAAAAAAAAAAAGAATGTCGGTCATAAATACTGTCTTGCCTTTTTACGCATGAATTAGTCTCAACCAGCAATGTGTGTAGTGTGCTCACGGAGCTTTAAGGGGTTTTAGTCTAGTTGGCTTCAAAGTGTGCAGCTAACTAGTCCTACACTTGTATCTCATTGTTATTTTGTTACCCATGCAATACTAAGTGTAGTGTGAGTGTAGACGTAAACTACACTCACATCACACACAGCATTAATGCCAGTGCCTCAAACTACAGCCTCCAAAATGATCACAAAGTTGAAACTGCACCTGTCTGACACATTTCCAGCATCTGAATAACTTAACATTCTTAAAGGTGGGATTTATAACAGGGTTTCATTCGTTTTAACCAGGTGTAGGCTACCCAATAAACTGGCAACAGGCATCAGTGTCCTCAGACTGTATCTGCACAGCCTTTTATCTCAGTTACAATCACAAAGGGATTCGTGATGCCCTTGATGTCAAACAATACATGAAAGCACCCGTGAAACCTTACTGCATATTCAGTCCTCTGCTGTTCAACACAGACTGTTGTAGATTATTCCCACAAATCAGCTGCTTGGATGATCTGAACCTCTGGTTTTAAACAGGAATCTCTGAATTGGAGATTATTTCTTCTGAAGTTTGTAGTGGATTTTAAATCAGTGGATTATTATTGTCCAACATATCACATGTTATAGCAAGGCCCAGAGAGCACACTGTTCATTTGATTTTTAAATAAAAGAAATAAATAAAGAGCCTTCAATCCCCTTGCAGCTGTAGCACGGCTGTCCAAAAGGCTCTCTGCACATTTTGTTCCTAAAACAAACTTGTTTCTGGTGGTCTGTGTGTCTCTGTGCAACTTGACATCTGCTCCGCTCCTCTTCCTCCTTTTCAGTCCAGCTGATGTCACGCAACAGGACGGCTGTGGAGGGAGGAGGCCTCCCGGTCCCGCTGCAGGAATTTGGGATGAGGGCGTCACCGTGTGGACAAATGGCGCATTACACTTTTTTGCTGCTCCGGAGAAGTTGTTCGCTTGTAGTGTGTGTGCGCCCAGCTCACCACGAGTACTTCACCCACAGGCCTTGATTATTATTATGCGACTGTAATAAAAATAATAATAAAATCTTCAGAATTAACGTTTATGTTTTAGAACAGAAGTGAAATACAGTGAAATTTCTCTGTGCTGTCCAAGAAATACTTAAACCTGAGCCTCATATTCCCACCAACCGTATCTGACCCCCCATTTTGTTTTTGTCAAATTGCTCTTAAAGATCTTGTGCTGTACTTAGGAATAATGACTTTAACTGGATTCATGATTTACACACAAGCGCGCGTGCGCGCTCTCTCACACACACACACACACACA
Source organism: Chaetodon trifasciatus (assembly GCA_037975065.1). Taxonomy (NCBI): domain Eukaryota; kingdom Metazoa; phylum Chordata; class Actinopteri; order Chaetodontiformes; family Chaetodontidae; genus Chaetodon; species Chaetodon trifasciatus. The sequence continues at coordinate 7,446,714 of JBBMOE010000032.1, forward strand.
CACACACACACACACACACACACACACACACACACACACACACACACACACCGCTGCTGGTGTTTGCTTTGACTGGATTACATTTCTCAAAGCAATGGAGGGTTCACCAACTCTTTGGACTCGCTTGCTATCTCTGCAGCTTTTCTAAGTTTACCAGCTCCTCTGGGGTTCACTGACCAGCAGAGCAGCCAAACCGTCTCTCTTCCTTTCTTCTGTGAAAGACATGCATTTGCAAATGAAATTGGATTACATAAATCAGCCCTGCTCTTCCCTGAAATCAGAACCCATTTCAAACACATGGTATTACTCATAATCAACAAATCATCTGACCTTGTTAGGTGTCAGGTATTGTGTCATTTCAGTGATTATGGCTCTGCAGAGTTTCTATTTTTTAATAGTAAACTGGACTAAATCAAATGTGGATTCAACCCATAGCTCCTGGATTTCCCCAATTTAACCAAGAAGCATCTTTTTGTTAACCCAGGCTAGAGCACATACACAGCATGTTATTTGGAATTATTGCTGTAATGCTGATTCTCTGATTCATTTAGGTAAACAGCTTTTGAGTATTACTGAAAAGGGCAAAATATGGTTTAAATATTGCTCATCAAAAATCTGTATGTGTCTGTCTGTGTGTCTTGGGAATCGTTGTCTTTCATTATTTATGAGCTGACTTCACGCTGTGTGTCCGCTGCTGTCTCTTGTACCAAATCAAGGCTATCGATCGACTCTGGGTAAATATGCAGGAGTTAAGACCTTTGCGCTCAATCAATAGGAGCTTACACTGGCGTGTGATTGGATCAGGCTTCAGGGGTCCGTTTTCTCAACAGCTCTTATGCTGGTCCCATCTCCTTCCAGATGCAGGGAACACAGAGGAGACTTCCCTCCAGAGAAGATGGCTCCGACTTTGATTTTGCTGGTCCTCGGCCATTTGGCTTTATACACAACTGTAACATCCAAGAAAGGTAAAGCAGAGCAGGATAACCGGTTTATTTGTATGTGAGTACGAACTGAACTCATTGTGCTTTTTGGTAATGTGCTGCAAATATTCCTGCTTTACATCCTGTCAAGCCCTGTTCGTTATCTTACTTTTGGTTTTGCATCAAAAGTAAAATAAGCACATCTTTCAGAAGAATTCACAACATCAAATCTTCTCTTCTTCAATTAATGGTCGTCACTATTCACTTGCAAAATGTGAACACTGATCCTGTGAATTAGTCAAAATATTCGTCAAATTATATTTCTGCTCTCTAACCAGTATGTGGCAGACCTCCTGTCACTGACGGGATTGACATCTTGAGTCTAAAACGCGTCTATGAGGTCGGAGAGGAGGTGACCCTCACATGTGAGCAGGGGTACTTGCCTTCAGCAGGGACTTCTCAAAGGATGACCTGCACCGCCACAGGAGAGTGGACACCGTCAGACCTGGCATGTTCCCGTGAGTTTACAGAGGTGTTGGACTCACTTGGACCGCTGAAATTCTTAAACTATTACAACCACATTAAAGTAGAAAGTTTGTGCAAAATCACCTTAAAAATATTTTAATGACAAAAATATATATAATTTTAGTGCTCCTACAATATGTGCTGCTGTATCAATGCAATATTTCATTAAAATGTGAAATTAAAAAGGTTCATATTTTTTCTTCTTTAAAAGAAATGTTCAAGTGAAAGTGAAAGACTGCTCATCAGAATGTGAAGTGAATTCTTTTTCTGATGTCTTCTCATGCTGCATGCTCTGTTCTGGTAGACAGCTGTTACAAAATTAGAGGTGTATTATCCACTTCATTCTACTTGGACAATGTTATTTCTGAGACACAATCATTAATAAATGTTTTCTACTCCTGGCAGTCATCTCAACACATGATTATTTAGTGCTGCTTAACCTGCAGGAGGTGTAGATTCAGCATTGTGCCACCTTTTCTACAGCTAAGATGTGTCCAATCCCAAAACCTCTGCAGCCATTAGCGATGGGAAGGACAGAAGCTCCGTTCAAGAGTGTGCTCAACTACACATGTGATAACGGGTAAAAGTCACTTTATAGCTCCAAAAAGATCATTGCAAGGTGTTTATGGTAAGACATGTCTGAATAAACATTTGTTCGTCAGGTATGTCATGCAAGGAGCCAATGAGAGTAGGTGTTTACATGATGGTACCTGGAGCAATCCACCGCCTCTCTGCAAAGGTACTGGGGGGAAATATAGTGTTTATAGTGGAAATGCAAAGTTCAAACATGTTTAATCTAACTGGGGAGGTGATCTTCTTTTTGATTATTGGTGCACTTGCTTTTGCCTAATTTCTGTTACTTTGTATCTGTGTCTATAAAGTTATTATGTTGACAAGACATTTGTTTGTTCATTATTGACACTATGCAGAAGGTGTCTGACTTTGATATAGATGTGTGCATTAAATCCTCCTTTTGTTGCCTATAAAGCAGTACAAATGACATCAGCGTAATGTGGATTTCTAATTCTGACGGAGACTGACAGAGAAGAAAGGCATCAGAGCTAGTCACAGCATAACTCTAGTGTGATAATTTTCCATCTTACAGCTGTATATTGTCCACTGCCCAAGCCACTTAGAGATGGAAGAATTGTCCATGATAAGCTAGTTACTGGAACCACTACCATGTATGGGCAAGGCTGGACGTATGAGTGTAACCCACCAAAGGCACCAAGCTATGAGAGGGGATCCTGCATGGCTGATGGCACTGCAACTGAGCCACCAGTGTGCCGAGGTACAAAGATCATCGCTCCGCCTCTCATCTATATGTCTTTCATTTCTTTCTTTTTTTTTTCTTAGACAGCCTACATTTTGCAAGTGTATCCACTAAATATATCCTCACATTTTTCACCTGTTTTTGATGGTCCCAGAGGTGAGCTGCTCCATCCCAACAGGCATACCAAATGGCTTCATCACCTTTGCTGTGATGAGACAGCACGGCTACAAGGAGAAGGTTCAGTACGGCTGCAATGAGCACTATATTCTGGATGGTGAGGCTGAGATACAATGCCAAAACACAGGAAACTGGTCTTCCAAGCCAGTTTGCAGAGGTGAGTCATGGGAAAATCGGATAATAAGAACTACCCTAAGGCTACATTTCTCCATTTATGTTTCACTGTTGCTAAAGATTCTGGATTCACTTAATCAACAGTCGGTTAGTAAAGTGAAAATATCCAGATATGATCAGATTGTTTCTGTGCACCAAAAGCTGCGAGAGTCTCCAGAGAAACTAATCTCTTCTCAACCTTTAGAAGTGCTTTTACACAAACTTGGGGGTGGTAATTAAAATTTCCCTGCACCCAGTACTGTTAAAATCCTCTGAGTGGATGTGCAATGTTGGTGCAAACATGCTTCAGCTGCTCTGTTTTTGCACCCAGCTCCCTGCACCGTTGGCATCAAGAGAGGCCGCATCTTCTACAACACCAAGAAGATCTGGATCGCAGACCTGAAACCAAACCGAGTCCTCCACGGAGAACACGTTGTCTTCTATTGTCTGAATAGAGCTGACAGGTGTGGCTACCCTGTGGCCAGCACCTGTAACGATGGAAACCTCCCCATCCCAGAGTGCTTTGAGGGTGAGTTCTTGTCAGCTTGATAAATCGAACTCAGACGCCTATCGTGCCACCTGTTGAGGTTTGGATGCTCGACAGATAATTTCTCACTGAGTAATGACCGCCAGCACTGTGGCGATGACCTCATAAGTCAAGTCTATGTCAAATACAAAATTGTATTCAAAGAGTATAAGAGTGAAGATCAAAATCCACATCTTTCCAAAGTGTGGTTGTCCACATGCCTTCACAATTGGCAACACAGTGTTTACCAAAAAAAAATCTGCATAATCAGACTTCCACATGGCTTACAGATGTCTTTGGAAATGAATGATGTTTCCATGCAGTTATGCATTTTATGACTACAATAATATATCTATCTATCTTTCTTTTTCTTGCTTTTAGAACCAGGCAGGGTGGAGTACACCGTTAGGGCCAAAACCCTTCCATCAGAAATCACAATGTGTGCCACGTCACCCCCTGCAAGCCCCACGAGCTCTACAAGATCTGCTTAGCCTTCCACAAAATGACCAGAAACACCAAGTACACTGACAGGATGTGCAGGATTTGATGATGAATGATAGATTTGGAATAACTTACTGTAACAAGGATGCCAAAATTGTAGTAATTTTTAATAAAATAATGGAAATGTGTATTAAAAAAAGAGTCCATGACCTGAAGAACCTGTGTAGTCTCTTATCTGCAGATACACACATGCATTCATACTGTACATACTTACCTAGCACCGAAGTTACAATAAATACTGATTGTGAAAAATTCAAAATGATTTCACATCCTTTCCCAAGAGATTTAACACTATTCACACCTTATTTGTGTGTGAATTTAAGATGAGTTTCATCTCCCTCATAGCTTAGCTCACAGTGATGAGTGGTGATGTGCTCTCAAGACAATGTAACAAAAAAAAAAAAAAAAAAAAGCATTTTAATTATGTTTAACGGGCTTTGGAATTAATATTTTTGTTCCAACATTTTTCAACCTCTTTCCTAATCTCACTTTCTTTCTTACAGCAGTTTAAGTGGCAGCAGTCTTTCCAAAACCATTCAGACACCGAGGATTTTAATTTCTCTTTTTTACCTGAATCGTTTTTTTCTTTTTTTTTTAAGCTCTGAACTGACCCACACCCCCACAATTTTGACTTAGTTCGATTTGGCTCCTGACTTTAATGAAATATGATATAAAATAAAATAGTGCAGATTTTTTTTTTTTTTTTCTATCATTATCCAGAATTGGTCTAAATAAAAGATTTGTGTTCCATCAAAATAAAATGCACTGTAAGAAAAAATTCTGTAAAAAAACGGTCAGATGCTACAGCTGCTAAACAAAAACCCCAAAATTAAAGTAAAGTATTGATAATAATATATCTAATTCAAATAAAATTAAACTTTCATTACGGTTCTACAGAAAAATACCGTTATTCTACAGATTTTACAGAATTTCCGTTTATATATATATATACAATTAAACACCTTTAATAAACCTTAAAACCACCTTTAAAAAACAGTCAAATGACTGGCAGCTACGGCTGCCAAACAAAACCCCTAAAATTAAAGTAAAATATTGATAATAATATATCTAATTCAAATAAATTTAAACTTTCATTAAAGGTTCTGCATTATTTTACAGATTTTTCCTAAATTATTACAATCTAACACCTTCAATAAAGTGTGTTAACATATGCTCAAGATTGTAAACTGCATAAAAAAAGATTAAAATCATCTGTAACTTGCAATCTTTGTGTTTAGATTTAATGTTTAAATATGTAAAATAAAGTTAAAAAACCTGCAGAAGTACAAGCTGCAATATTTAATGATTCAGTTTTTGTAGAATTACAGTTTTAATGTAATACCTTTAATATTACAGCTACTGTACTGACTAAAAATATCATGCTAAAGATTACTGTGAAATATCCTCAACTGAAAACATACTGAGGAAATACAGAATAGAAACATCTAAAGATTTTCACTGTTTCAATTAAGGTGGGGTTGGAAACTTAATTACAAATAGAATGCACATCACTATTGATTCTAAGACTCCTTTATTTAATGTATTCAGATGTAAATTGACCATATCAACCAGTTATTTAAGGAACTGGAACTTAAAAACTAAAAATTGTATTTCTCCATGTGTATATCTTGTCTGTTAGCGGTACTATCAACTGAGGTCATGATTTCACCTTTGAAACTTGTGAAGAGCTGCCCTTGGGGGCTCTGTATACCATAGTTCTGATAATATTTGCGGACAAGCATTACAGTCTTAATTTAGAACCCCAACTATACAGTGTATTATTAAGTAAAATCAAAACTTACCACAAAAGGTCAATGAATCTGTACCAGAAGTGACAATGCAATGTAGCAGATAAAGAAGAATCCTCCTCTAAATTGCCAATAATCAGCTGGATCTTTGGTGCATCTGGGGGTGGGGTAGGGGGAGTAAGATTCACTGAAAAGTCTTAGTAGGATTTCAATTTGCATTTCATTTGCAGATCTACCATGGCAGAAGTGTAGCAAAAGTCATGTGTGAAAAGACAGCCAATTGAGAGGCCCGTGTGAGTTGTAACTGATGACTTGTCTGTATTACCAGCTCTTCAAGCAAAAGACTTTTTTGGACCTTTTTTTCAGCCTAAAGTTTTACAGATTTGTCTCCACATACAGATCTCAGTCACAATGTAAAGGATAGTGGATTACATTGACTAATATCTTGTCTTATATACCGCAGTTGATACTTACTAATGGTGGACTTGTCTCTCTGCTGGATGCCTGTTCTCTGTAAACCTTGATCGAATGCTTGATCTAAAAAAACACAAGCAAGTTTCTCATCATTAACAGTTATCAGTGTTGGAAATGAGAATGTAAAAAATATTCAGAAATAAACATACATAATAAGTTAAAGGCCAAATAACACCACAACCAGCCAACTTACATAACTGCGTACACTCATTGTGTTACAAATACTACTGGCCAGCATGATGGAAAAGTCATAAAAGCTGGGATTCATGTTCATGTTGCATTTGAAGTACTGTATGCATTTTTGCATTTGAAAGGAGAGTTTTAACACTTGTTTCAGTTTGGCACCATTGGACTCATTGTACAGCTGTGGCATGATGGATGGCTATGTTCTTAAAGGGATAGTTCCCTTTTTTGAAGTGGGGTCGTATGAGGTGCAGTAGATTTGGGTCAGGGCGCTCCCAGTTTGGAGAAGCAGACAGGATTATTTGCACGAATGCTAAGCAATATGATGCTGTGGATGGGGTCAGCAATTAAATGTATTTTAATCACCTAAAGAAGGCCAACATAAAAACATTGATATCAGTTGAAGCGTACATTAAATTTAGAATATTTTCACTGCTTTGCCTTGCCATAAGAGAGCCCTTTCCTTTGGCACTAAGTGTCTGCAGCATGTGTAGGAATACGAAGTTATACAGTTAGTGCCAAAGGAAAGGGCTCTCTGATGGCAAGGTGAGCTGTGAAAATAGGGGTATAGCGATACACTCAATACACAATTCGATTCACAATACAAGATACATGGTTTGATGTTCTGATGATACCTGCAACAAAACTTGAATGATGAAAAAGTATGATAAAAATATTTTCTTTAATTTTAAAGGTTTAAAGGATGCATAACAATGCAATTTTCATTGTATTTATATTTCTGATGAAACAGTAAAGTAAATGTTGCATTATGGAACATGTTATAGCTTATAATCATATATGACAATAAAAACGAACAAAATATGACTAACATTCTCATGGCAGTTTTGCTGGTATTATTGGAGGTATAATTAATAAGTAATAAATGAGCCTAATTGTTAAAACCCTAGGTGAAGGTGTTCTAAATATAGTGTGATACTGATATTGATTTTTTTTTAGATAGCTAAAATACATTTTGTTGCCTACCCCATCCATAGCAGTACATGGCGTTGCTTCTTCCTATTTCTCCAAACTGTGAACGTCCAAACCCAAATCTACTGCAGAAAAGGGAAATATCCTTTTAAACTCAAGACCAGTAAAATATTGTCTTATAATATTGTCTTGTCTTATTGACTCGTGCTTTGGTGTGGAGTTTGCATATTCTGCTTGTGTTCACATGGGTTTCTGACACTTCAAAAAGGTACTTGTCAATTCTTGGGAAGACAGATAAAAATTAAACATCTGCTGACAAACTGGTGGTAATATGGCCACTGGTGTGGACATCCATTCACTGTCTTTCTGTCAAAATAACATGAATGCTCACTGGCTCTGAAGATCTTGTGCCAGGAGACTTTTCATTCCCAAAATTTCTGGATCCAGAGGGGAAGACACGCACAATATTAACCATTGGCTTACTATTGGAGACATGGGCATGCAAAATATTACTCAACAGTTTCACACAAAACATTCTCATTATGACTGATCTGAACTTGGTTTCATGAAACAAATCCAATCTCTGTATGTCTTTACTCTGTTTGCCTACCTGTCCCTGGGTTTAATTCTGCACTCCACCATCCGGTGATATCACTCCTGGTTCTTCAACCTTCTCATTCTCAATCTCACGGGTGATACACTGCTGTATGAAGCCCAGTTGGACACAGTGAAGAATATGGGAAATGAACTGTACTTGTATAGTGCTTTTCTAGTCTTATCAATCAAGCGCTCTGCAATACATATCTATCATTCACCCATTCACACATGCATTCATAACCTGATGGCGGGTGCTACCATGCAGGATGCCAACCAGCTCATCAGGGAGACCTAATCATTCATACACACATTTACACACTGATGCACAGCATTGGGGTGACTAGGGGTAGGGCTGCACAGTTGATAAAAATTTTATCAAAGTCGCCATATAGCCAAGTGCAATATTCAACTGCAGAAGCTGCAGTTTTTTGATTGATGACATGACAGTAAAATGTGTGACAAAAATGATGCAGAGATGCTCTGGCCTCTTGTTCTCCAGATGTTAGAAAGCATGTCAGTTTGGTACAGATGCCAACAAATGTCATATCATTATGATGTAAAAATAATCATTCCCACTAGTCAATCTGTCAAAACAAAATGCAATATGATTTTTTCAGCATATTGTGCAGCCTCATTTGTGTATAATACAGACACTTACTTTAAGAATTGTATATTTAATCACAATCACATTTTGTTATCTGCCATCTACCCTGCACACACCAAAGTTCAGATCAAACCGAAAATATTTCACACCGCTGAGTAAATGAATCATATCTTGTGTCAATATGCGTTTGGATGTGAGTGAGAAAAGAAAAAGGGTGCTACCTGCAGGTTGAATAAAGGCCTGAAGTGGAGTTGCTGAAACCAACAACCCCACAAGACATCACAGCAACTCCCAAGGCAGTTCTGGATCTCAGCAGATGCTGCATTTTCCCTTTTGCAAGGACTGAGAGGACAGAGACAGGACAGGTTATGTTTATCAAATTTCTTTGTTCTACTAAATTTTCAACTAGTTAAAGATAGGGTATGTAATAATGTTCAACAGCATCTATTTTTTTATATTCATTTGAATGGTCTTTACATGTCGACAGCAGAAAATGTCATATGAGCTCTGAAAAAGGAACGGAACAAATGCGATCTGTAGCTCCTGTAAAGCTGCAACTGAATATCATCTGCGAGCATTGTCGCCTTTGTCCAGCCGCCCGTTCTGTCAAACTTTAAATTGCCCTCTCTGCTGTGTCAATGTCTTCTCAGTACATAAGCGCTGCAACCCTCCACCCCACTCACCTCCAGTCAATCACTTCTAATGTCCAGGTTGAGCTCCTCAGAAGCCCTCTGCTCATCATATCCAGATCTTCAACCTCTTCATCCCTTCACCACCACCAGTAGAATCCTATCAAGGGGAGTTTCCTGTTCTTCTCATGGCATCACCACACCCATTAAAGATTTCTATGATGATGTCACAATGGCTTATAACAGCCAAAGACTTTTTAATTTCTATTCTTGTGCACATGGCAACAAATAAATATCATTTGTTCACTGAGATGGAAGTCTCTCCTGATTGAACTGCTACTAAAGTAATGTAAGGCAGACATCAGTTCAAGGCAGATATTTGAGGACATTACCTTGGGCTTTGGGAAACAGTGATCAACATTCTTCACCATTTTCTGACAAATCAATTGACAATGAAACGTTAGTTGCAGCCTGAAACAAATCATAGAAAGCACAGTTTATGTTGTGTGTGAAAGACAGGGAGCTCTACTGCAGCTGCTGTTTGGTCAGTTAAAAGACAGGGCTTAGATATTACGTTTATAGAATTATTTCACAACTAAATGAAAAAGTGATATTATCTAATGAAATGAATCTGCTCTGATGCAAATGTATCTTTCTTCATCTGTCCATCATTGAATCTTCCATCGTTTCTCAAACAAACAGAAGTGCATGGCTCACCTGTCTGACCTCATGTTGGATATTTAATGATCGAAAATCACTTGCAGCACTGTTATATTATTTTGTAGTATAAAAATAATAAGATTTATCTTAAAATTACAGAGAAAACGTTAGAATGTTAGTATGGACATAAACTGTTATATAACGAACTACATATTTAATTACAGATAATTACTGATTTTTTCTGACAGTGTGGGAATTTTTAGCCCATCCTAGAGGTGCTCAATAAACTCTGAAGTTTAGTTGAGTTGTTTACAGGGGAATGTCGTGTGAAACCAGTAAATAACAATTGTTTTGTGACTTTCTATTTTTATTTTTACTGTATTATCACTGTTATTTCAATACATTCAGATCACTTTTTATAAATCATTACTACTGTGAATCAGTTATTGTCTGCGACCTGCCTGTTGCTCCCATTGCTGTTGATGTAGTACCATAAAAATAATGGGTTTTGTTGTTGTTGTTGTTGTTTTTACTGCAACGTGTTACAGTGCTCTTAGTAGCAGTGTTAGTAATTGCAGTAGCAGTGTTGAGGTACTTCACCAGTTAACATAATGTTGACAACCTGTTGTCCTCTCAGTGGAAATACAAACATTCTGTGGATTTCAAACACTGGAATGATTTGTATGACAACACATTGATGAATATGACTTGTGATCTTCACTATAATGACGACTGACTGTCACGATCGAGGAGCTGCTCACACTGCTGAGGACCACATTGGCGCCGCGTCCACTTCGAATCAATGTGAGCTTGCTTTTGGTCGCGCGGGGGGTGGTCTCGCCACAGCAAGCCCACCCCCCCCCTCCAGCCCGTGAGCAGCGCAACCAATCACAGGAGGGAGGTTACCCAGTAACATTTGCATGAAACCTGTATAAAAACAGTCACTCTCCTCGAC